>SJYC01003646.1:0-55901 GCA_006408675.1 Madoqua kirkii | reverse complement strand
TCTATATTTTACCTTTTTAAGCCAGGGGTACCCAACCCCTGGACTGGTACCAGCCCATGGCCTGTTAGGAACTGGGCTAGCCGGCAGGAGGCTAGGAGGCCGGAGGAGCCAAGTGAAGCTTGTGTGTATTTACAGCCACCCCCAGCGATCACATTACTGCCTGAGCTCCGCCTCCTCTCAGGTCAGCAGTGGCTCTGGATTCTCACAGGGCCAGAAGCGCCGTGGTGAACGGTGCTTGAGAGGCTCCTTGTGAGAATTTAATGCCTGATGATCTGAGGTGGAGCTCAGGCCATGATGTGAGCTCTGGAGAGTGGCTCGGGGAGGAAGACCACGGGAGACCATGATGAATCAACTGCCTGCAAACTCTATCACTGAACAGCAAGTGACAACTGTATAATTATTTCATTATATAATGTAATAATAACAACAGAAATAAGGCGCACAAAAAATGTAATGCACTTGAATCAGCCCGAAATCACCCCTCACCCCCAGTCTGTGGAAAAACTGTCTTCCACGAAACCTGTCCCTGGTGCCAAAAATATTGGGGGGCCACTGTTTTAAACCATGCCTGCATTACTGTCTTGCACAAGTAAAAGTTTTAACTGAGATATGAAAGTCTAAATGCCTATCAGCTGAATGCATTCAGGTCCTAAAGCTAACCCCTCCGCAGGTCCCTCCGAAGGTTACCTCAGGGTTTTTACAACAGTCCAGTTCTCCTTGTTCAGCTGAGCCTCATCCTCATCCTGAAAAGCAACCTGTTCTGGCTCCTTGTTATCATTCACCTTCCAGAGTAGAATGACAGCATCTGCAGAATGAGTCGATTAAACGCAAATCACGCTCTCCTGTGCAGCTTCTTCACTTCTGGATTTTTAGGACATTAAACAATATCTACAGACACTATGGCCATGAGGATTTACCTCTAAGAATTCGGGCAGGAACAGCAAGTTTCCCTTCTGAACAAAAATTTTCTACTAATTTACTGTGTTCTTAAATTGTTTTTTTCAGTATCAGATATTTTAAGCTCTATAATGGAAATTTGGGGGGTTTTCTAGGGGGGGTGCATAGTGAAGTGGAGTGGAGTCGCTCAGTCGTGTCCGACTCTTTGAGACCCCATGGACTGTAGCCTACCAGGCTCCTCCCTCCATGGGATTCTCCAGGCAAGAGTACTGGAGTGGGTTGCCATTTCCTTCTCCAGGGAATCTTCCCGACAAGGGATCAAACCCTGGTCACCTGCATTCCAGGCAGACACTTTAACCTCTGAGCCACTGGGTGGCTTATGGGATCTTAGTTTCCTAACCAGCAATAGAACCAGGGGCCCCAGCAGTGGAAGCACAGGGTCCTAGCCACTGGACCACCAGGGAATTCCCTCTATAATGGGAATTTTCAAATGTATACAAAAGTACAGAAACTGTTCACTGCAGCACTGTTTACAGTAGCGAGGACATGGAAGCAACCTAAATGTCCATCAACAGAAGAATAGATAAAGAAGATGTGGTACATACATGCAACGGAATATTACTTAGCTATAAAAAAGAATGAAACACTCCCCATAGCATATTCCCATAATGCCCCTAAACTATCTAAATGACAGAATCAGAGGGTCAAGTGACCTCTGAAACGAGAAAGTATATCTAGCTCAAATCTCAGTATTGACTATGAGACATGTGTGTATCTGGTTTCTACAGATTCGAAGTAAAATACTCACCGTCCCCTCCTGATGCTAAAATTTCCCCATTTGGAGAAAAACGTACGACATTGACCGCTTTGGTATGACGAGCAAGATTGGACAAAAATTCAACGATGGCCTTTCCATCTGGTCCTTTTCTACCTTCCAGATCTGTTGATACAAAAACACTCATTCAGAGAAACATGTAGTGAGCAGGCTTCATACTGCACCTACTAAAACAACCCTGCACTGATTTTCAGAAAGAAAATTTAGTTTCTCTTTTGAGAAACTAAAGAGGAAGAGGAAGAGGAAGTAATTCCTATCTGAAATATAAACCTCCAGTGCTACTGCCTCCCATCTCTTTCTTGTGCAAACTCTTCCCCTAGAGTAACCGGCTCAGGGTTTTGAAATAATAACATCACCACATCCAGTGACATCAGTCTATATAACAGGAGCCTAGGAAGAAAGTTGCTCTCTATTGCCTCATTGTTGACTCAAGGTCCTGAAAATTTATCCATCTGGGCTAAATACACATATACATACACTTTGTCACTCAGTTGTGGCCAACTCTTTTGAGACCCCCATGGACTGTAGTCCACCAGGCTCCTCTGTCCATGGGATACTCCAGGCCATAATACTGGAGTGGATTTGCCATTTCCTCTTCCAGGGGATCTTCCCCACCCAGGGATCCAACTGGCACCTCCTGCCTTTGGCAAGCGGATTCTTTACTGCTAGTGCCACGTGGGAAGCCCTTGGGCTAGGTAACTTAGTACAATAATTTGTGATGATTGCCTGCAGTGTGCATGCTCAGTCCTGTCCGACTCTTTGCAACCTCAGGCCCAGGGGAAAAAAATACTGCTGTGGGCTGCCATTTCCTCCTCCAGGGGGAATCTTCCCAACTCAGGGATTGAACCAGCGTCTCAGGCACTGGCAGATTCTTTACCGCTGAGCCCGCCACCTGGGAAGCCCTGCATTTAACAGTCATTATAAAAACACAAGAGTGCCCTGTCGGGGAAAACCATCTAAGGGATGGAATCGGCGTATCTGCTTGCGTTTACCGATCCTGCTCTTCATTACTGACTCAAGTCGGAGATTCTGTCAGCAACCAAGGACATCTGTTTAGTCAATGGTGGGTTTTACTTCCAATTCCAGGGCTTTTGTCTGTGTAATCTGCTGTGTTAATATGTTGCTCCATTAAAAGCTCTTCCTATTATAATTTTATTTCAACAATCATTTGCTTTCAACATTAAAAGCTCTGCCTATTATAATTTTATTTCAATTATCATAAAATTGGTTTAAATGTCAATGAAACAGTATACCTAAAAAAACCAAAAACACAAGAGTGGAGAATGCCACTTCAACGTTGCTTCCAGGGCCCTTCCCATTCCCCACGTCCCGCTTACCCTGACAGCCGTGTCCACCCCCGCGGAGGCCAGCCGGTGGATCCTCCCGGCGGCTCCATACTGGAAGTCCAGGCTGTACACCGGCTCCTTGTTGTGCCAGGCGATCTCGCAAGTGATGACTTTCATCCTCTGGAGTCTTCACGGAGCAAAACACAGTTCCGCAGAGGGTGGTGAATGGGGGTGCCCCCGTTGGTTCTCCAAAGACGGAGGAGAGCGAGCTGCAAATGGTTGGTGATGAGATGAATCTTCGAGCCAGGGACCAGGCACTGAACGCTTAAGCCTGAGCCAGGAGCCCTGCGGACCATTAAAGACGCTGCCCCGGGCGAGGATGTCAGTGCGGCCCTCTGACGCAACCCTCGCAGCTCCACCTTAAGTGGTTCGCGGAGTCCACGGCTGTTTTCAGTTTATTCTCCGAGTACGTCCGGAAAAGCAACGAGGGACGGACACCCAGGGAGGGAAAAGCAAAGCCCGGGCCGGGCTAGGCCAAGCTGAGATGGGGCGAGCCCGGGTATCAGGGGGTGGGCGCCCCGGGGAGACGGCTACCGGGGGTGAGGGAGGGCAGGGGCCGCGGCGGAAGGGCTGCTCGGCGAGCCGACCGAGGCCGGGGACGAGGGGGCAGCCGGAACCGGACCCTGACTGAGAGGAGGCCGCCAGGGGCACTGGGGCCGGGCCGGGGGCCTGCCGCGCACATGCGCGCTTCCTCGAAGCTCCCCCGGGTCCTCGCGGCTGGCCCTCGGCGAGGGCCGCTCGCCACCCTCACTCGGCCCCTCGACCCTCACCCAGGCCTGGCCCGGAAAGGGCGGGGACGCGAGAGCCCGCGCGGGAAAAGCAGTACCTGCAAGGACGCGCTCAGGCCGATGGGACGCCAGCTCCCGCCGCCGCCCGCGCGCCGCTTCCCGCGCGCCGCAGCCCCCGCCTCCTTGTGGGCGGGGCCCTCTGGGCTCCCCGCCTCCTTGTGGGCGGGGCTCTAGAGACTTCCCCCTCCTCGTGGACAGGGCTCCTCAGAGGCCCCGCCCCGCCGAGGAGGCGTGACCAGTGCCCTCGGACACTGGGCTGGCTCCCGCCGGTTTCTTATTTCCCTGCGGACCGACGCATCGGTGGAAGAATGAGGGAGTCCAGGCACTTCTTCCCTTGTTAATTTAGCAAACATTTACTGAGCATCTGCTATATGCTGGACCCTATGATGGACTTGGATACACAACGGAGAGCGAAGCTAACGCAGACTTCAGTTCAGTCGCTCAGTCGTGTCTGACTCTTTGCTACCCTATGGACGGCCGCACCGCCAGGCCTCCCTGCCCATCACCAACTCCCGGAGCTTACTAAAACTTATCTCCGTTGTGTCGGTGATGCCATCCAACCATCTCATCCTCTGTCGTCCCCTCTTCTCCCACCTACAATCTTTCCCAGCATTAGGGTCTTTTTCAGTGAGTCAGTTCTTCGCATCAGGTAGCCAAAGTATTGGAGTTTCAGCTTCAGCATCAGTCCTTCCAATGAATATTCAGGACAGATATAAGCATCTGAATGCAGAGTTCCAGAGAATAGCAAGAAGAGATGAGAAAGCCTTTTTCAGAGATCAATGCAAAGAAATAGAGGAAAAGAACAGAATGGGAAAGACTAGAGATCTCTTCAAGAAAATTAGAGATACCAAGGGAACATTTCATGCAAAGATGGGCTCAATAAAGGACATAAATGGTATGGACCTAACAGAGGCAGAAGATATTA
The DNA here is from genome assembly GCA_006408675.1 of Madoqua kirkii. Taxonomy (NCBI): domain Eukaryota; kingdom Metazoa; phylum Chordata; class Mammalia; order Artiodactyla; family Bovidae; genus Madoqua; species Madoqua kirkii. The sequence continues at coordinate 51,110 of SJYC01003646.1, read as the reverse complement.
AGAAGAGGTGGCAAGAATACACAGAACTGTACAAAAAAGATCTTCATGACCCAGATAATCATGATGGTGTGATCACTAATCTAGAGCCAGACATCCTGGAATGTGAAGTCAAGTGAGCCTTGGAAAGCATCGCTACAAACAAAGCTAGTGGAGGTGATGGAATTCCAGTGGAGCTGTTTCAGATCCTGAAAGATGATGCTGTGAAAGTGCTGCACTCAATATGCCAGCACATTTGGAAAACTCAGCAGTGGCCACAGGACTGGAAAAGGTCAGTTTTCATTCCAATTCCAAAGAAACGCAATGCCAAAGAATGCTCAAACTACCTCACAATTGTACTCATCTCACATGCTAGGAGAGTAATGCTCAAAATTCTCCAAGCCAGGCTTCAGCAATACTGTTCACGTATTGCTGAAGCCTGGCTTGGAGAATTTTGAGCATTACTTTACTAGCATGTGAGATGAGTGCAACTGTGTGGTAATTTGAGCATTCTTTGGCATTGCCTTTCTTTGGAATTGGAATGAAAACTGACCTTTTCCAGTCCTGTGGCCACTGCTGAGTTTTCCAAATTTGCTGGCATATTGAGTGCAGCACTTTCACAGCATCATCTCTCAGGATTTGAAACAGCTCAGCTGGAATTCCATCACCTATAGATTCTTGTTATTATTATTATTTTTCGTTTGCTTATCCTCTCTGCCTCCTCCTAGAATCTATGTTCTCAGGACATGAGGCTCTTATCTGCCTTATTCTCTCTGTATCTGTAGCACCTGGCCCCATGTGCTCAGTCAATGTTTCATAAAGGACTAAGCAATCCCAAACTTTCATGCCCTCCGCCAGAATGCTTCTTGCCCTGTCTTTGAGGAGTGCACTCCTCCTGGGAGTTTATCACCAGTCTCAGGCCTCTGATAGGCTGCCCAGCCTCTCCCCTGACCCCCAACCTGTACTAGATGCTGGAGCCTTCACTAGCTTGTGCTCCGACCCTGTGCTCAGCTATGGCAGCCAAATAGGGTGACCCACATTCCATCCTCCCTCTGCTTAGAGAACGGCCCATCTCACAGGTCTCTGCTCCCTGCTGATGAGTGGTAGCTAGGCAATAAATCAAGCTGTCACAGGCTTCCCCTCAGTATGTACAGAGGGGAAAGAGTGTTGGGCTCAGAGACAGAAGTTCAGCTTGGAGACCCCCCAGTCCACATAGAACTGTGAAAAACTCTCTCTCAAACTTCCCCTTCCTCAGCTACAGAATGAGAGCTGAGGTCCCTGCTCTAGGCTCTCTTTCAGGCCATTAAGGTGATGTCTGTGTCTTCCTTTGCCACCCCCAGTGTGGAAGAGTGGAGTTTGCCCAGCATTGTTCAGTCGCTAAGTCACGTCTGACTCTTTGCCACCCCATGGACTGTAGCAAGTCAGGCTTCCCTGTCCTTCATTATCTCCTGGAATTTGTTAAACTCACGTCCATTGAGTTGGTGATGCCATCCAACCATCTCATCCTCGGTCGCCCCCTTCTCCTTTTGCCTTCAATCTTGCCTAGCATCTCAGTCTTTTCCAATGAGTTGGCTCTTCACATCAGGTGGCCAAAGTATTGGAGCTTCAGCATCAGTCCTTTCAGTGAATAGCATGGTAGGTGTCATTAAGGATGAGAAGAGTTGACTTGGAGAAAGGAGAATCGGATCAAAAAAAAGTTGACTGCACACAATTTCTGTGCCGTCAGTATATCAGGCAGATCCCTTAACTCACAGTGTGCAGGGCAGGCATGGGGCTGAATCTGGGGGTGACGATCCTGTATAAGGTTTTGCGCCACGCCTTTTGTGGTCCAGAATGCAAAAATATCACCATTCAGATACTAAAGAACCAAGTGAGTACTTCATTGCAAAGAATAGGCATTGACCTTGACAGTCAATAGGTTTGACTGGGGCTATATTTCTTCATTTTGGTGAGATGTCATTTGGGCCCTTCTGAAGTGAGATTGATTAAAATCTTTCTTTCCTCCAATACTGTCTCCTGCTGTAAATATGCAAGGCTGCACTCCGTGAAGCTGGGTTCCTGCTCCAAGATCAACCAGGAAATGGTTTCTGACTACCTCTGGGCAGGTGTCACAGCTACAGGGAAATCTAAGATTCCCTCTCTGCCCCAAGGCAGAGTTTTCTCAACCTCAGTGGCTTACTGTGTGTGTGGCAGGGCAGGGGCAGTAGGGGGGGGAGTAGTATTCTTTATAGGGGGAGGGGACTGTGCTGGGCCTTGTAGGACTCTCAGCAGCATCTTCTTGCCTCTATTCACTTGACGCCAGTAGCAACACACACACAAACAGAGACCTAACAACCAAGTACGTCTCCAGATGTTGCCAAAGGCCCCCAGGGCCCCAAATCCCACCCCTTCTTTAAGAACCACTGCTGTGAGGTAATTGTCCAATAAATGGGATAGACACAGTGAATTTTGAGGAGGAATGTACTTTTAAAAAATATTTATTCGGTTGCATTGGATCTTAGTTGCGTCCCGTGGGATCTCCATTGTGTCGTGTGGGATTTCTCGCGGTGGCACACAGGCTCAGCAGGTGCAGTGCGTGGGCTCAGTGCTTCAAGGTGTGTGGGATATTAATTCCCCAACCAGGGATCAAACCCTCATCTCCTGCATTGGAAAGTGGATTCTTAACCACTGGACCACCAGGGAAGTCCCGAGGAGGAATGTGCTATAAGCTGAATACAGAACCCAAGTGTGCTTATACATGTCACCTGACCGGGCATTGAAGGGCCCTCGTTTGCAGGTGCTCCCTGGCAAGTGCTAAGGGCCGTGGGGAGAGGATGCCGGTTGACCACACCTCGTACAATCCTGCTTATAATATAGCTTCTATCTAGCTTAGGAAAATTCAGAGATTTTTTTTTCATTCTTCATGATTGCAAAGATTAGTTTGCCTTAAAAAATGCAAGGCCTATGAAATTAAATTTATAAAATAATTTATAAGATGGTTAGGGCTTCCCTGGTGGTTCAGATGGTAAAGAATCTGGCTGCAATGCAGGAATCCTGGGCTCAGTCTCTGGGTTGGGAAGTTCCCCCAAAGGAACGCATGGCAACCCACTCCAGCATTCTTGCCTGGAGGATCCCCGTCCACAGAGGTGCCTGGTGGGCTACAGTCCATGGGGTCACAAAGAGTCAGACATGGTTAATAAAAATGTAGGGAAGATTAAGTTACATAGCACATGTTTCATACTTAGTCTCCAAATGAATTGGAACTATTTTAATGTATTATTGGCTTATTTCTCTGTCATGTGCTATTTATATCATAGCTATCATACAATGCATATCTTTCATGTCCTAGTCACTTTATTTCTTGTTGGATGCTTACAACCACCCTGCAAAATAGGCAGCAGGATACCCCTATTACAGGAAAAAGTGAGGCTTGGAAAGGTTTAGTATCTTGTCAGGTCATACAGCATGTGCAGCATGGGGATGTCACCCAAATTCAGATTGTTCCTCTTTTAAGGCCTGTGTTTTCCACCGGAAGGACTGTCCGGTTAAGGTTTCAAGGTCTCTCCCCAGTTGTTTTTATCCATGTGTTTAAGAATAATTTCTTTTCACTTGAGAGTTATTTTTGCAAATGATTGTATCTGTTTTCAATATATGTGGCATCTCCCTTCAAAGTGATTATACATTCTAAGAGGACAGAGTGTGTCTTGTGACTCTTTATCTCAAGTGTCATACACAGAGTTAATGATTAATAAATATTTGCTCTGCGATTCTTCTTCATTCCTAGGTACCTCTAGCAAGATCTCCTCGAGGAGGAGTAAAAACTCTTCATTCCTCTTAAGGAATGGAAATTCTCTCTTACAAGTTAGCACTGGGGATGAACGATTTCTCGTTCGCCCTCTAATTTTAGACACCATGAGGAGCAGCTGTTTTGACAAGACACTTGAATTGTATTGCCACTCACATCAGCTGCACTTTCTGCAGAACCTGTGTTACCTGTTGGGGGGTGGGGCTGGGCATGTGATTCCACTGCAAGTGCATCTCTGTTCAGCTGGACCGCAGGCAAGGGTTGCTCCCACTATGATAAGGAGGACAGTTCAGCTAAGAAAGAAATTCCCACAGGAAGTCAAGCCACTAATAAGGGTGTGTGTGTGTGTGCGTGTGCGTGTGCGTGTGTGTGTGTGTGTGTGTGTGTGTGTGTATGTGTACACGTACCTATATACGTACGTACAGGAGTTGGGGTCAGGCTGGGGGAGAAATCTCTACCTCATAAATGGCTGAGTGGTCATCCTATACAACAGACCTCAGGGATCAATGTTTTCAGGGGTATCTTGGAATGAGTTTCAAGGTGAGAAAGTCACAAACTCTATCATGGGAAGGACCATGAAATTCTTCACGGGTCCACTGGTTATCTGGGTTATGCTGATGCATTCTTGGTTCTAGAAGGCTAAAGAGGGTTTGATTAAAGGGACAGTGGGGTGGGTGTTTGGGTAATGAGTCTTCTGACCCAGCCATTTCTTGGCTGAATGAGGTAGTTGGTTCTGAGGCCTTCAGCACTGTTGTGTCTTGTCGAGGCTGTGTGACCCATGATCAGACTAGAAGGGATTCCTTGGCTTTACTTGGCATTTAGGGGAGATCCTTCCTCTAACCCATGTACTCCCTCCCAGGGTGATTTCAGGCTGAAAATGCTTGCCGTCTTGATCCACATGTGGTTGATTTACATCTGCTGCTTCTGTTTCTACCTGGAGGTTGGGTGTTAGAGGCTTCAGAGCCTTCTCAGGGAGGCTGGTGTTTTTTTCATGATGTTGGTCTTTTACTTTAAAATTTCCAAATTCAGGAAATGACTGGGGGAGGGGGCATGGCCAGTTAGGAGGCTTAGAATGATAGGGCTCCCCCACCCATTTGCCCTGGGGGGGCCCAGGGCAGCGTGGAGCCTGCTCACTCAGCATTGGCTTTATTTTTTAATTAAGGTAAAAATCATATGAGATTACAATTCAGTGGCATTCGGTAAATTCATAATGTTGCACCACTGTCACCTCCTCCTAGTTCGGAAGCATCTTCATCATTTCCCCAAAGGGGATTCTGTATCCATGGATCACTCCCCATTCACCCCACCCTCCCCCACATGCAGCCCCTGGAAACCACTAATCTGCTTGCTGTCTATAGATTCATCTCTTCTGGATGTTTCATGTAAATGGAACCATACAATCTGTAGCTTTTTGTATCTGGCTTCTTCCACGTAGCATAATCTTTTTGAGGTTCATCCGTGTTGCAGCATGTACCGTGTTGCTGCGTGTATTGGAGCTTCAGTCCTATTTGAAGCTGAGTAATATGCCACTGCATGGATATACCACATTTTGTTGACCTGTGCATCTGTCGTGGGACATCTGGGTTGTCTCTGCCTTTTGACTGTGGTGAACAGTGCTGCTCTGAACATTCATGCACAAGTATTTGTTTGAATACCTAGTCCAGTTCTTTGGGGGTATATATCAATACTTAGGAGTGGAACTATGCAGCTCCACGGTAATTCCATGTTTAATTTTTTGAGAAATGAACATTGGTTTTGATGGTTAGCCCCACATCTGCTCTTAGGACCATTAAAGGGCATTTGGCCTTTCCAGATGGCTCAGACAGTTAAGTGTCTGCCTGCGAAGCAGGAGACCTGGGTTTAATCCCTGGGTCAGGAAGATCCCTTGGAGAAGGAAACAGCAACCCACTCCAGTATTCTTGCCTGGGAAATCCTGTGGACAGAGGAGCCTGGTGGGCTACAGTCCATGGGGTCGCAAAGAGTTGGACACAGCTGAGCAACTGCCACACACACAAAGGGCCTTTATTAGAATCATGAAATCAGAGCCTTAGAAAGAGCTTTAAAGATTGTTTAATCCCTCTTCTCACCATTCCAGGAAGTCTGTGTGTAGCAAACTTTATAAAAGCTCCTCCACCCCCTGCTGGCATAATTCTAGGGCCGAGGGGCACTCTGCCTCTCAAGGGTGGCCTGTTGGCTTGCCGTAGTTCTGCCTATAGCGAGTTTTCACCTGGAATCCATAAACTCTTGGGGTTTATCCATGGATGAGCTTCAGTATTGGGAGGTGGGGGAGAGTTTGGAACTGTCGTCATTCTTTAAGGGCTTCCTGCGTCACTGCTCTGGAGTCACCCAGCAATGCCATGCCTCTCTTCTGCCCACGAACCTTCAAGGTCTACTGGCAGGCTGCTGCTTGGTTGACAGCTGCCCTTTGCTCACCCCCGCCATCCAGATGCAAAGTTAGGCAAAGGGTCTTCCCAAATGCCTAGCTGTGAGAGGACAGAGCCCAGGCTGGAAGACTGCAGGAGTGGGAGGCCGAAGAACATGGTGAACCCCTTGCATGGGCCCCGCTGCCGGTGGCCTTGGCCACCTGTGGTTTACTGCAGATGCTGAAAGAATTTGCTATCAAAGAGATTGTTTCATTTGGAGACAAGGCCATTTCTGAAAAAGCAGAGAAAGTCCTTGAAAGTTCCACAGTTTCTGATGTTGGTAGAGTAGGGAAAATGTCTTAATCAGCTCTTTTTAAAAAAACAAACTTTACTACAGTATAATACATGGACTGGGAAGTATATAGTCACAAAAGCACATTCCATACTATGCTGTTTCCATGAAGTGTAACAGCAGGCAAACTGTACCTGCAGTGTTAGAAGCAGGAGAGTGGTTACCTTTAGGAAGGCAGTGCCTGGAAGGGAGCCTGGGGGCTGTCCTGGGGAACTGAGTGTGTTCTGACTCTTGACTAGAAGCAACTCTTTGTGATTTAACAGAACCTCAAGTAGTATCGTGTATGCACCACATTGAGAACAGACAAAGCCTGGGGTGAATATGGCTCCAACCAATGAGGCTCCTGTTCTGGGCCATTTTGGTTTCTGTCTTTCTGGCATCCTTCCCCACCCCCCAGCCCTCCCTGTGGAGGATGCCCCTCCTCACTCAGTCCATGTGCTGCAGGGGCCTGTCCCACCCTCTGGCTTCAGGAGCCAGCGCGTAACTGAAAGGCTGGTTAAGTAACGAGCACATGATTGAAGTCAGACAACGCGAGTCCATCCCAGGACCTTTGCCAGAACCACTGGGCAAGAGGCACGAGCTCTCAGCTGGAGGTTCTGAGCTGGTAGCACATGAGCTTCAGTCGCTGGTGACTGCCTTTGCCACCACGTGCAGAGTGCCAGCTGGAAGTGAAGGCAGCCCAGAAGACAGAAAAGTCAAGACTCCTAGTGAGTGTGTGTATGGACCCAGTCTTGTTGAGAGCTCGCTCCATTCCCCATGGACTTTTCATTTGTATGTGTCCATAAATTCCCTTTTCCTTCTATTCTTCAGGTTGAGTTTTTTGTCCCTTGCCTCCAAGGTTTTTTATTGATGGAAACAAATTTGTTTCATGCACTCAGAACTATTAGATATACTTGTCTATTGTAGCACTAGGTCTCTCCATAAGCTCCTGTGAGGGTAGTGGCAGCTCCAAATTGTAAGGGTTGGGGATGGAGACACTTGGAGGGACTTCAGAAATAGCTGGTGGGATGGAGGGATGAGCTGAAGGGGATTTGTTCCAAAGCTGTGTTGGTGCCGCTCACACAGTGTCCGACGGTGCCAGGAGCGCTTAGTGCTGCCACTGGTCACTGCTTCCCTCCATTCTCCTGGCTCTTGGCTCGTGATGACCTTCTCTATGTAGAGAAGACAGAAGTAGAAGAGATGAGTACGCATAGCCAGACGGGGGCTTACCAGCCTGCTGGAGACGACCAAGAAAGGCCCAGCAACAACCTCCCATTACCCATTTTATGCAAACTCTGTATTTTCAAATATCCCAAATTGTAGAGTACACAAGGAATTCTAAGGTGGCAGTTTTAGAAATAAAATTTTTAAGGTGGTTTTGTCTGGGGGGCAGAACAGTGCATTAAATCAGAATCACCTAAAATGGAAGTGATTCTAACAGTTTTGCTCTGCATTTTCAGCTGTTTTTTTTTTTCTATAGATTTTCAGCTAGCTATCCACTGGATGGAAAATATTCTTCAATAAAGCATTTGATGATTTATGATAGCATCATAAGTAGAGTTGACCCCTGAACAATGTATGAGTGAACTACTACATGGGTCTACTTACTGGATTTTTTTCAGTAGATATATTGGAAAATTGTTTGGAGATTTGCAAAACAAACAAAAGAAAGCAGTCTTATGAACCACATAGCCTAGAAATAGCAAAAAATATTAAGAAAAAGTTAGATATGTTATGAATGCATAAAATATATGTAGATACTAGTCTTTCCTTGTGTGGTGGTGGTGAAGTCACTCAGTCGTGTCTGACTCTTTGCGACCCCATGGACTGTAACCTACTAGTGCTTCTCCATCCATGGGATTCTCCAGGCAAGAATACTGGAATGGAGCATAAAGTGAGTGATAGTTAATATAGATTAACAATGTATTAGTTTTCCTACTGTTTTATAACTTTGCTTTCAAAGAATTACATTATCATACAATATGCCTCTCTCTCCTAATTGAAGAACTGTGTGTCAGCCTATTATCACAGATAAACAGTTTTAAAAAAAGGAACAGTGTTTCCAATATTATATTATGAGTATAATACTGTATGCCATAAAATTTTTATAACAATTTATTCATTAGTATATAGGCTGGGCTACCGTGAAGTAATCACATAGATTATACTAGGCTACTGTGAACAATCATATTGCTATTTCTTGGTTGTCAATACATGAATCATTATCCCTGTAAATCAATAGCAATTTTCACATCATTTTTTCATTTTTGATGTCTAATATTAGTAATACGTTGAACATCAACAGTGCTTTATATAAGACAATATTAAGGTAGGTACTGACAAACAGATGACTTATCTTGCAAACAGATGACAGGAACTTATGATATTGACAAATACGGTACAGAATTTACTGTAAATGTAATTTCTCTTCCTTAAGATCTTTTAATAACATTTTCTTTCTTCTAGCTTATAGATTACAGTATATAATGCATATCACATGCAAAATGCGTGTCAGTTGACTCTCTATGTTATCAATAAGGCTTCCGGTCAAGTTTTTGGTGAGTCAAAAGCTACAGGCAGAATCTCAACTGCACAGGTGGCTGGCACCCACCTGTTGTTCGAGGGTCAACCATAAACAAAAGATTATCGTCGAAATAGTGAACAGGTTTCTTGCTTTGGGCTTATCTTCCTGTCACTGCTCTTGTGGGCCTGGCAGTCCATCCAGGGTTGGTGGGCTCCTGGGTATTTCATGGGGGCCTATTACAGAGCATGACCGTGGGGAACCCTTCAGTGAAACCTGACGACCTAATTTGATGCAGATTTTTCTTGCCCTGAATCTCACAAGTCTACCAGCAGTCATGTAACCTTGTTTCAACCTCACGTTCAACCCTCTGACTCATTTGCTTACCCTGATATGAGCAACTGCAATATAAGAGATTTTCACAAGGTCCACAGGGGGAAAAAATATTCAATTCTAAAATTGCTTGAGGAGACAGCCACATACTGTCTCATCACTAAGAAGTTTAGAGATGACCTCGAGTTCCATCAGTTTACTTTATCTCAAGGAAAGTGACTTGTGTAGTCAGTGGTAGGGTGAGCCTGGACCCAGGTCTCTGATACTGCCCTACCCAAGGATGGGCATTCACCCCTTGGAGCTGGGAGAAGCTTAGCCATTTCATGGAACTTCAGGACAGCCTGCAGTTGTGTAAGAGGTGGGGAGAAAAATCAGAGGACTGTCCTGATGCAAGGGCAGAGTTCATGCAAATGTGCATCCTTTGTGTGTCCTCATATCCTCTGAAAGCTGCTAAATGGGGACAGAAATAGCCATAGGTCATTTAATAATTTCATTTTTAGCAGTTGTTGCAAATTTCTCTTCCTATTATGTGGCTTACAGGAGTGGTTCAAATAATGCAAATGTGACTCTTCAGGCTTCATTTCTTTCCTTTCCCTTCCTCTGGTGGGGAGGCCAGCACACTGTGGTTTCCAGAAGTAAAATATGCCAATAACTTATAGCTGGATAAAGCTGCTTTTGAACTATAGCATGACCTTCAGTATTAAAAGTAACACTCGCTGAGAGCATCTTAGTGAAGTCACTCAGTTGTGTCCAACTCTTTGTGACCCTGTGGACTATAGCTCACCAGTCTCCTCCATCCATCGGATTCTCCAGGCGAGAATATTGGAGTGGGTTGCCATTTCCTTCTCCAGGGGATCTTGCCGACCCAGGGATTGAACCCAGGTCTCCCGCTAGCAGGTAGGTACTTTAACCTCTGAGCCACCAGGGCATCTTACAGGACTGATATTTTGCTGAGTCCTTTATATGGTTTATTTTGTTTAATTTCACAAGACCCCTATGAGGCAGACATTACTATTGGCCCACTTTTCTGATGATGAAACTGAGGCTCAGAGAGATTAAGTGACTTGCTTTAGGTCACACAGTTCTGCCATAAGTTTTATCCACTCTGGAAAACTGCAGACCTGAAGAAGACCAATGGAAAGGAATGTTAGAGAGATTGATATCTGTGATATATTTAGATCATGGAACTTCCCTCCACTCCTGCCCCAGAATCATTTCAGAGAGATGAGAAATAACAGCCCACATCACCATAGGTGGGATCTTCAACTTTCATTTTTAAATGTATTTTTATTATTATTTTTAAATTTTTTATTTAGTTTTTGTCTGTGCCCCACAGCATGTGGGGGTCTCAGTTCACTGACCAAGGATCGAACCGTGCCCCTTGCAGGGCAGCTCAGAATCTTAGCCATTAGGCTGCCAGGGGAATCCTGGGATCCTCAACTTTCACCTCTGACTTTCTCACGTCCATACAGACTGAGAGCAGAAGGTCTTCACCTGCTCTGAGTGGAAATCTTGATGGTTCCCGGGAGGGACTTTTGAGCAGATGTGTGTCCGGGCTCCGTCCGCTGTGCCTTTAATGCTCACTGGGGTGTGTGTGCAGGTTTGTCAGCCCAGGGAGCACAGCTGATCCCAGGCCAGCTTCTGAAGGCTGCAGGCAGATTCCTGGGGAGACAAGGACACTGTGGCCCTGCTTCTCATCACAGTCTTGTTCTGCACTTTCTAAAAATATTCCTGACAAACAGCTAATGGGCATTTTGGCCACACGGCTCTAAACCACCGCTGCCATTTCAAATGGAATGCTTCTCCTTCAGGGCTGTTCGTCTTGATTTATGTGATTGGGATAGATTCACAGAACTTCACTGGAGCCTCCTACCAGAGAAAAACAATAAAGTGCGTTTTTGCTTCCTTTAGCAAGTATTGCCTGTTCATTTACTAGCGAGAAATGAAGTGAAATGAAATAAGAGCTTCATGGGAGGAACACAACTGTAGTTATTGCCTACATATTGTTCAGAGATACACAAAGGGAGGGACCCCCATCTCTTCAGAAGAGCAGTTGTTTATGAAATGCAGGAAGACCAAGGGACAGGATCTTGTTTATTACATAATTTTAATGTAAATTGCTACAGTTTTTTGGAAAGCATGTTGACAATATGTATGCAGAGATGCAAGGTACATGCCCTGTCACCCCAGACTCCTTTCATATAAATACATCTTGAAGGACTAATTGAAACTAGACATAAGTTTATATTCATCAGAGCATCTTTTATGGTATGAAATTAAAAAATCAGCCATAACCTAAATTCCCAGGAATATAAAGCTAGTAAAATAAATTACAGTGATCCATTTGTTATAGTACTGCACAGTTATTAAAATGTCAGTCTTTGAAGAATTACAATGATATGGTAAAATGTTTAAGATATAACAAGTGAAAACACAAGCTTAAAAATGAAATAGAATGTATGACCTCAATTAAGCACAAAATACTGCACAGGTATGCACACACGGGCACATGCCTACTTTGGAAAACGACTGAAGAAGGAATTCAAAATTGTACTTGTCTCTGATGGGTGAGATTGTGGGGGCTTTATCTTCTTTATGTATTTATTTTCTCCATATCGTTTGTAATGAAAATTGATTCAGTTAAGAGGCAGAATTTATTTTTTTAAGGAAAGCTCTGAGAATTTCCTTGGGGTCTTGTACGTAGGCATACACAGCTCAATAGTGATTTCCAGTGGAGACCTGCAAAATCAGGACAGCTCTGAGCTTCATCTGTTGTGCTAAATGAGAGGGCGGCCGCAGGTAAAATAAAAGAGAAAGCTGAACCTGCAGTCAGAATACTGGCGTCCTCCCCTAGATACCCCCCTCTTGCTAGCTGAGAGTCTGGGGAAAACCATCAGCGACTCCAGGCTTCTCTCATGGCCTAGGCTCCTGGGAGAGGAGAGGGTGCCCCCGTGCCATGTTCGCTGGGACTAGGAAGCAGAGCAACGCCTGTACGTGTGAGTTCGTGGCGTTTGCTGTTGCTCAGGGTGCCACCACCTAAGGCCTGTTCTCCCACTGTCTTAAAGATCTATCTATTTCTTTATTTTTGCCTGCGCTGGGTCTCCATTGTTTCGCAAGGGCTTTCTCTAGTTGTGGTGAGCAGACCCCTCGTTGCGGTGGCTTCTCTTAGGCGAGCGGGCTGCAGTAGTTGTAGTGCATGGGCTTAGTTGCTCTGTGGCACGTGAGACTCCCCAGAGCAGGGATCAAACCCGTGTCCCCTCCATTGGCAGGTGAATTCTGAACCACTAGAGCACCAAGGAAGCCCTCAAATATGTATGTATTAAATGCAAGGTTCATTGACCAGAAAATACTTCAACCCATGACCTTGCCTGTGGACAGTTAAATTTTCATAGGGAAAAAGGAACAGCCTGTAAATCAAAGGGCAGCTCTTCCCAGCAGGCTGCAGGGTGGTGGCTCTGACCAGCGTGGCGGAGCTCGGTGGGGGCGCTTGCCAAGGGTCTGGATGTTGAGTCTCCAGGCCTTCTGCTTGAGAACAGGTGCCTCTGCAGGAAAGCCATCCACCCTCCCTGAGCCTTCGGGGATTTTCCATCAGAGATAATAATAATTCCTTCACAAGGTTAATGTGAAAAGTGACACCATGTACGTGAGATGAGCTGGGCACAATGGAGAGCAGAGGTTGCCCACTGCAGGGATGTGGGCTGAAGCTCATGGCAGATGGTTTTGCTGGGTTTGTGGAGTGCTTATTTTTCACCCTTTAAGGATCAGATTTGTTGTCAATATTTTAAAATCAAGAGATTTCGCATTTTTGTGTGAATTTGTTCACTCCTCTGGGTCCCGGCTTTCTGGCAGGCACCCATCGGCTAGAGCTCAGTAGCGGCTGTTCACTGTCACAGGGGTCCAGGCCTCAGTATGCACCAGGCCCAGCATTTGCCACCACATCTCCATGGTGAGAGAGGGGAGGGGTGATGGAGGCTGGGGCCTTGAAGACAGAACTTTCTCCCTGAGTCTGCATTATGATATGCAGATTGTGTGACTAAATTTAGCCAAACTCATAAACTTGCAGAATTGTAACTTGCCAGACCTTCTCTCTGTTTCTTAATTGAAGTGAGATAATATTTGTCTCTTCCAAGAGGATTGCACCAAGGCCTAAGGGAAAAGATGGATGTGAAATACTCGGAACACAGGTGTTTGATCAGACTTACCTGCTTGACCTCTGAAGGCATTTGACTTATCAGCTTCTGCTAGAAGCTGTGAATCAAATGATACTGTTTCTATTATTTTATTGTTATCTGTCTATCTGCCTACCTCTCTGTCTGGTAATTTCTTTGCTTTATGTAAATATACAAATTTAGCATGGTTTAGTCGCTAAGTTGTGTCCAACTCTTGTGACCCTGTGGACTAGATAACCCACCAGGCTCTTCTGTCCATGGGATTCTCCAGGCAAGAATACTGGAGTGGGTTGCCATTCCCTCCTCCAGGGGAGGAAGGGCTGAGTCAGTAGTTGGGACCCCGAGAACATAGCGTCCTCTTAAGAAATGACGACTCGGACCTCCCTTCGGTTAAATCTTTCAGAAGGTTTATAAGAAAATCCGAGCGGTCAGTCAAAGGGGGAGGTCTCCTACAATAAACTTTTTGTACTCTTAAGAAAAGGGGAACCACTCAAACGGTAGGCAGGCAGCTAGAACTGGAGAACACTTAGACATATTGTACAAAAGTATGAACTAATATAAGAAGAGTAACGACGGACAGAAAAGATTTCAACTAGAGTATGAACTCTGTCATATTTTTCTGTTCCAATATCCTGCACAATACCTAACATTTTACAGATAGTAAATCACTCATGGAATGAACAGCTGAAGTAAGTGCTAGAAGGAGGTGAAAATGGCTCTTCTGAGGCAGGCCCAGTGGCAGCCGTACAGGTTTTCACAGCACAAGTCTTTCATTATAGCGACATTACCTGTCCCTTCATCCATCCCCAGCAACCACTCCTAAAAGGCACATTTTCTGTTGAACTCAGCCAGAGACTGGTGTCTCAGATACTGAAGCAAGGGGGGAAGCTTCCTTTCTTTCTGATTCTTCCTTTCTTCCCAAGGAAGAAGCAGAACAGCCGGAAGGACCTGACGCATAGTTTGCTGTCCCAGTGACTGCATGCTGAGAGGCTGGAGGGTGAACCATGCTATCAGTATTTCCAGCTCGAGTAAGTGGCTCAGGTGACATCAAGTGCGTAGTTTTTCTGTCCTGGTCTTTTAATTTGTTTGCTTTAATTTTGCCTAGTTTATAACCCCAAGCACAAGCAACTTCTTACTAACATGGTAGCAGCATTATATAGGTATAATATAATACAGGGCTGGCCTCCGAAGCCCGTAGGACTGGGTGTGTCTGGAGCTTTCTGAGGTGGTTCCTTCCTGAGGAATCCACAGGTGGAATTTTTCTTGCCACAACAGACTGTAAAGCAGGGTCCTGTTGAGGGCTTGTTGGTTCACTTCAACCTGCTCTAAAGTGGTTTCCTTTTCCAAACCACATGCATGTACTGAAGAGTATATCCATTCCATGAGGTTTGGGCAGAGTTGTTAGTTCAGTTTCTTCCAGAACCAGGGCAGGACTTGCCTCATCCATGTTTACTGGCCACTAACAGAGAGGGATCAGGAGAAGGTCAGCCACTCCCTTATTAGGCAAAAAAAAAAGTCCTTTCTGTCACAGTTGGTGTTCAAAAGAAGGTCTTCATTCACCTTAAAAAAGGGAAGAAAATGACTTACTTCAAGAGTACCTTTGATATTGATATTATTTGAATGAGTCATAAAATCCTTTTTCTTTTGATATTTATTCTCTTTGCCAATGTTTGGTATCTTGATGCTAGTTCTGAAGAAAAAATAAAAAGAAAAGAAAGACTTCTTTCCCCTTTGTAGTTTGGACAGGAAAGACTCTTATTGTAAAAACCATGTTCTCTTTGTTCTCTTTTGGTGTATGTATAATTATTGAGGCTTGGGTTTTATTCAAATAATTTCCGAGAGCTTTAAGAAACTTCACTAAAAAGCTTCAGTTCAGTTCATTTCAGTCGCTCAGTCATGTCCAACTCTTTGCAACCCCGTGAATCACAGCACACCAGGCCTCCCTGTTCATCACCAACTCCCGGAGTTCACTCAGACTCATGTCCATTGAGTCAGTGATGCCATCCAGCCATCTCGTCCTCGGTCGTCCCCTTCTCCTCCTGTCCCCAATCCCTCCCAGCATCAGAGTCTTTTCCAATGAGTCAACTCTTCGCATAAGGTGGCCAAAGTACTAGAGTTTCAGCTTCAGCATCATTCCCTCCAAGGAAATTCCAGGGCTATCTCCTTCAGAATGAACTGGTTGGATCTCCTTGCAGTCCAAGGGACTCTCAAGAGTCTTCTCCAACACCACAGTTCAAAAGCATCAATTCTTCAGTGTTCAGCTTTCTTCACAGTCCAACTCTCACATCCATACATGACCACTGGAAAAACCATAGCCTTAGTAGTGCTAAAAATTCTGTTCCTAGTAGGATAAGAAACCCTGTGTTAGCATGTGTCATTTCTGCTCCTGGCTCCATCCCCTGTTGGTGTACCCCCAAGTCTGCAGGCTGAGGCTGCGCAAAGTTCCAGTTTTCCCTTGTCCCCACCTTCATCACTCAAGTGAACAGATCTCAAGTGTCTCTTGGATGCCCCTTGTCTTGCATCTTTCTGGGGCTCGTGCTCAGTGTTTTCTCATTCCTATTTAATTTTCAAGTAGTATTTCTTATATTAGAATTTCTTATAAAGAAATTCATATTTGTCATAGAAAAATCAGAAAATATAGATGGACCAAAAATGGAAATATACACCAATTATCCCACCATCCAAATAAAAATGCTATTAATACTTTGGGAGGTGGTGTAGTAAAAGCTAGAGATCAACAGAGGGAGAAAGTGACTTTTATCTGCCTGTTTTATTTTTGGTTTATTCTCAGTATCTAGAATAGTATCAGATACGCTGTAGGTGCTCAGTAAATATTTGCTGAAAAAATGAAACAGATCTGGGCTTCCCTGCTGGCTCAGTGGTGAAGGAAATGCCTGCCGATGCAGGACACATGGGTTTGATCCTTGATCTGGGAAGATCCCACATGCCGTGGAACAACTAAGCCAGTGTACCGCAAGTACTGAGCCTGTGCGCCCACGCTCTCCAACAAGAGAAGCCACTGCAGCGAGAAGTCCACACACCGCAACTAGAGAAAAGCTCATACCGCAGCAAAGACCCAGCACAGCCATAGCAAAATACAGTTATACATATATATAAAATAAAGCGTATGTTAGAAGTCCGCCTTCTCCAGGAAACTCTTATATCATACACCACCTGAGACATCTTTTTCCAGGCCTCTCTGGACCTACAGCCAAAACCACCTTCACTGGCCCCTTCACTGTGGCCATTTACGGCCCACCTAGCCACACTTCCACACACAGTAGAGTCTTGTCCGTTCTTAAAAGAGTGCACCATTAGCCTCTCAGCCTTCCTGTGTTAGGAGGAAAAGAGGTCTTTGTAAGGTCAAACTTATAAGGTCTATACTTATGTCCTCACGTCCTTAGTAAAAGTTGGCACTTTCAGAGTAATGCTCATTGTATACTTTTGTAGTGAGGCGTTTCCTCAACCATGAATTTTTTTTTCAAATACCAAGAACTAAAAGGTTTTTCTAGGAGACAGTATGGGAAATTTTAGCAGAATTTGTCTGAATCGTACCTTTTACCATAGCCCAACTCTAGGAGGATAAACAAAAAACAAAACAAAACTAGGGAAACTTAATCCATGAAGCCACGGGAGGCTGCAGGGGCTGTGCTTCAGAGCAGCGTAAGCAGCCACAGATAGGGCTGTAAATAGAGCTGTGGGGCCCTAGCGGGTTTGATCTGCTTGGAAGTCAGACCTTGTTGGTTGGATTCCTGGCATCCTGGGCAGGAGTCACTGCCAATCCACCTCCCCTCCCCGCAAAATCAAAGAATAACCTTGGCTTTGGCCAAGACAAATGCCTCTGTACAGTGAGGGCAAGGCTTTTGCGGCTGTGTCTTCATGGCCTCAGGAAGTGGAAGCCCTCATGAGTGGCTTCCTGAACCGATGAGGTATGGATCAGCAAAAGCAAAGCAGGATCAACTCAGGAGTCAGTTCACTTTCAAGACAAATGCCTCTGTACAGTGAGGGCAAGGCTTTTGCGGCTGTGTCTTCATGGCCTCAGGAAGTGGAAGCCCTCATGAGTGGCTTCCTGAACCGATGAGGTATGGATCAGCAAAAGCAAAGCAGGATCAACTCAGGAGTCAGTTCACTTCGTTGGCCATCAGGAGGATTGTTCTGAGAAGATTCTATGGCTATGTCTAGCATCAGAGAAGAAGGCAATGGCACCCCACTCCAGTACTTTTGCCTGGAAAATCCCATGGACGGAGAAGCCTGGTGGGCTGCAGTCCATGGGGTCACTAAGGGTCGGACACGACTGAAGTAACTTAGCAGCAGCATCAAAAGGAAGAAGAGCTGGAATCCTTTAGCAATGTCTGTTGTGGGGAGGGGTGTGGGAAGGGGCTGGTGTGCCGGCTGTCTGTCATTCTTGGCATAGATTATGAGACGGTGCTCAAAAATGGAATTTTAAACAATCACCCTTGGAAAAGCATGTCATTAAGGGCTCTTTGACTAGGGTGCCCATATGCTTTTTTATCAAATTGGGATACTTCTAAAAATGAAAAGGGGTACTGTTATCCCAAGACAATAAGAATAAACATGAACCTATGAATTTTGTTCATTGCTGTCTTCATGAAAGCTGTTCCTGCCTGTACATCCTCCCCCTGCATTTCAGGGGCTGCCTGGGCAGGATCTCCCACTGTGCTGAGTCGCTAAGTCATGTCCAATTCTTTGCTACCCCATGGACTGGACTGTAGGCCACTAGACTCCTCTGTCCACGGGATTCTCTAGGCAAGAATGCTGGAGTGGGTTGCCATGCCCTCCTCCGAGGGATCTTCCTGACCCAAGGACTGAACCCTTGTCTCTTGCATTGGCAGGTAGATTCCTTACCACTAGTGCCACCTCGAAAGCACCACCCCCCCACCCCCCTGCCTCGCCTTCTGCTGTGCTCTATGGCCTATTTCCAGGGAGCCTCTGATTGGGGCATGTTTGTCTCAAGTCTCCAAAACTTGACAGAGAGTGACCCGTGCACCCACCTCCTTTTGTCCTCAACACACTATGCAGAGGGGCTCCCAGTGAGAGCTCTGTGGCCTGGGGACTTTTCTGCCGATACTGACGGGTCTCAGGTCATGGCATCCACTTCTCCCAATGGCAGGGACATCAAATCTATCTACTCACTGTATCTCCAAATGCCAGGGTTGTGCCTTCCTACTCCCTGTGGTGTGAATAGCCCTACAGCCTGACCTCAGAGGCCCAGCTTTCCAGAAACCCCATCCCACAAGCCTGCACCTGAGCTGGGCTGGCCACCATGCCCTCCCATGGAGCACCACACTCACCCCACAGCCAGCAAGCTGGGCAACAATGACAGCAGAGCTCTGGGTACTGAGCATAACAGAGCTGGAATTCCCTAGGGACGTTATATATATATTTTTTTCCTTTGTTAAAACTCTGGATATACATTTATTCCCAAGAAAGGTCCCCATTCTTTAGGTTACCATGAATAAACTCAGGCTAAGTGGGACTGAAGTCACAAATTTAAAGTGATACAAGGGGAAGTCGACTGCAGAGATTTCCTGCTGGCAATGTCTGGTTGGCCATTTTCCTGGTAAGTTATGGGTCTTGCTTAGAAGTGTTAGCTTCATGTCTCAGATTGAGCATGGAGATATTTTGATTAGGCAAATAATGTGCTTAGCCAGTATATTTGGTATTGAAGGCGGTGGTTAGTTTCGTTCCCAGTGTGAGATGACAGTGTTGGAGTCGGAAGACTTGGGTTCTGGACCTGACTTGCTCACACATGTTGGGGTGACTGTGGATGCACTCCCTTCCTCTTCCTGTAGGTGCACAGGTGGGCCGGATCAGTGGCCACCACGCTGGGTCTCTCTGGTGCTGTGCAGGCTCTGCGCTGCAGCACAGCGGCTTCTCATTGCCAAGTGCAAGCTTCCGTGGCTGTGGTGCTCAGGTTGCAGAGCTCGGAGGCTTCTCTCGTTTCCCCACAGCTTGTGGGATCTTAGCTCCCTGTGCTGTGCTATGCTCGGTCGTGTCCGACTCTTTGCGACCCCATGGACCGTGGCCCCCCTCTCCTCCCACGTCTCCTGTATTGGCAGGTGAATTCTTAACCACTAGACTGCCAGGGAAGTCCCCATCACACTGCTGTAGAAATGGTCCCCCCTCCTTCCCAAAACATAACACATAATCGTAAGACATAACACCACACCTGCTCAGAAGCCAAACGAGGCCCAGATGGAGCAGGGCTCCTGGAGCTTTCCCTCGCTCCTGGTCTGCGGAGGCTGCGGGTCTCCCCGACTCCCCCCGACAGTAGAATCTGTGATGTTTCTCTCCTGCCGCCCGCCTTCTGGCCATCTTTCCTCATAGGCTGTTCTCTGCATGTAGGCATTTTTGGCAAGGGGTGGGTGGGAAAATTAAAAGGAGATGAAATTTGAATCTCTCCATTTCGCTGCTCATCAGCAGCTCTGAGCACACACTTGGTTGGGGTGAAGCTTGAAACCAAAGACTCAAGAAGGTGTTAGGTTATCTGTGCCTTGCAATCCCAGGGAGCTGGGCTCACTGTGCCTGGGAATGTCTAGTGTGGGTTGACTGTCCTGGTCTGTATCTCTCTCTAGCACTGCCTCTGGGACGGTGGTTCCCAGACCTGGAATAACAGAATAACCCTGGTCTTGGGCTTCCCTTGTGGCTCAGACAGTAAAGAATCTACCTGCAATGTTATATATATTTTTTTCCTTTGTTAAAACTCTGGATATACATTTATTCCCAAGAAAGGTCCCCATTCTTTAGGTTACCATGAATAAACTCAGGCTAAGTGGGACTGAAGTCACAAATTTAAAGTGATACAAGGGGAAGTCGACTGCAGAGATTTCCTGCTGGCAATGTCTGGTTGGCCATTTTCCTGGTAAGTTATGGGTCTTGCTTAGAAGTGTTAGCTTCATGTCTCAGATTGAGCATGGAGATATTTTGATTAGGCAAATAATGTGCTTAGCCAGTATATTTGGTATTGAAGGCGGTGGTTAGTTTCGTTCCCAGTGTGAGATGACAGTGTTGGAGTCGGAAGACTTGGGTTCTGGACCTGACTTGCTCACACATGTTGGGGTGACTGTGGATGCACTCCCTTCCTCTTCCTGTAGGTGCACAGGTGGGCCGGATCAGTGGCCACCACGCTGGGTCTCTCTGGTGCTGTGCAGGCTCTGCGCTGCAGCACAGCGGCTTCTCATTGCCAAGTGCAAGCTTCCGTGGCTGTGGTGCTCAGGTTGCAGAGCTCGGAGGCTTCTCTCGTTTCCCCACAGCTTGTGGGATCTTAGCTCCCTGTGCTGTGCTATGCTCGGTCGTGTCCGACTCTTTGCGACCCCATGGACCGTGGCCCCCCTCTCCTCCCACGTCTCCTGTATTGGCAGGTGAATTCTTAACCACTAGACTGCCAGGGAAGTCCCCATCACACTGCTGTAGAAATGGTCCCCCCTCCTTCCCAAAACATAACACATAATCGTAAGACATAACACCACACCTGCTCAGAAGCCAAACGAGGCCCAGATGGAGCAGGGCTCCTGGAGCTTTCCCTCGCTCCTGGTCTGCGGAGGCTGCGGGTCTCCCCGACTCCCCCCGACAGTAGAATCTGTGATGTTTCTCTCCTGCCGCCCGCCTTCTGGCCATCTTTCCTCATAGGCTGTTCTCTGCATGTAGGCATTTTTGGCAAGGGGTGGGTGGGAAAATTAAAAGGAGATGAAATTTGAACTCTCCATTTCGCTGCTCATCAGCAGCTCTGAGCACACACTTGGTTGGGGTGAAGCTTGAAACCAAAGACTCAAGAAGGTGTTAGGTTATCTGTGCCTTGCAATCCCAGGGAGCTGGGCTCACTGTGCCTGGGAATGTCTAGTGTGGGTTGACTGTCCTGGTCTGTATCTCTCTCTAGCACTGCCTCTGGGACGGTGGTTCCCAGACCTGGAATAACAGAATAACCCTGGTCTTGGGCTTCCCTTGTGGCTCAGACAGTAAAGAATCTACCTGCAATGTAGGAGACCTGGGTTCAATCCCTGGGTTGGGAAGACCCCCCTGAAGGAGGGCATGGCAATCTACTCCAGTATTCTTGCCTGGACAGTGGAGCCTGGTGAGCTACAGTCCATGGGGTCAAAAAGAGTTGGACACCACCGAGTGACTAACACTTTCACTTTCAACCTTGGTCTTGGAATGCACCAGTCCCTTCTCAACCTATTAAAATTAGAGACAGCTCTAAGTAAGCAAGTGGATCAAAGTGATTTTGTTGACCTTTAATTTATACTTACCTCTTAAATGCTTACAACAACTGTGTGAGCTTGTACTGTTTTGAAGTCATTTCCTTGCTTATCTGTCTCCTAATGGAACCAAGGGCAGGAATGACGTTTGATCTGTACATGTCTTGGCTTAGATCAGAAGCACATAGTAGGCTTGTAGGTTTTGGTTCAGTTTAGTCACTCAGTCATGTCTGACTCTTTGCAACCCCATGGACTGCAGCACACCAGGCCTCCCTGTCCATCACCAACTCCTGGAGCTTGCTCAAACTCATGTCCATTGAGTCAGTGATGCCATCCAACCACCTCATCCTCTGTCATCCCTTTCTCCTCCTGCCTTTAGTGTTTCCTAGCATCAAGGTCTTTTGCAATGAGTCAATTCTTTACGTCAGGTGGCCAAAGTATTGGAATTTTGGCTTCAGCATCAGTCCTTCCAGTGAATATTCAGGACTGATTTCCTTTAGGATTGATTGGTTGGATCTCCTTGCAGTCCAAGGGACTGCCAAGAGTCTTCTCCAACACCACTGTTCAAAAGCAACATTTCTTCAGTGCTCAATTTTGGTTAGTTTTTTATTTTTTCCATGGGTCAGATAGGTGAGTGAATGAGCAAACAAAGCTCAGAAAGGTTAAGTAATTAACTTGGCTGTAAATCTAGGGTAGACATCTGTCTCCATCGAGCCCAGCTGATTCAAGAGTAGAGGAGGAGAAAGTGTGGGTCCAGTGTCTTCATCTCCTCAGTGCTTGCCTGCATTCCCCACCTTCCACTAAGTGTCCCTGGTTTCCGTGTAGTCTGTCCCCAGGCCCAAGACTCCTCTTTTCCCCACCATGGTGCCCCTGGTCCCCCTTCCAGGAGAGACTCATGGAGGGCATAAGGAGATAAGTGTTCTGTAGAAAAATGGCATCCTGCTCTGATGCTGGATTGCAGTCTTCTCCACAGAGGTTTATCAAACCTGCTAGACATACCGATTCCTGGGCCATTCCCAGGCCTGCTGAATCAGGATTTCTGGAGATGAAGACTTGACCAAGCAGGTGCTTTTAAAAGCAACTGATCCTGCCCTTCCTATCCATCATCAGCTAAGAGTCCCCCAGGAGCTTGTAGGGTCACGTGGTCCAGCTTGCCCTCTCCAGCCCCTTCCATGCCACATCCCACTTCCACACTCTGGGTCATGGTTTTCCCCACTTGAAAAAGCCTTTGCTCCCATTTGCCTTTATCTTCGTTACAGATGGCCTTTGGACCCCAGCTCACCCTTCAAGCCTCGCCTTCACCTTGGGGCTCACCCTTGCTTCCTTCTTTTCTGACTTCTACTGGCAGCCCACTCCAGTACTTTTGCCTGGACAATTCCATGGAAGAGGAGCGTGGTGGGCCCCAGTCCATTGGGTCACAAAGAGTCGTCCACGACTTAGTGACTAACACTTTCCCTGGCTCCTGTGGGCCCTACAGATTAGCCCTTATTTCAGTCACTCAGTAAGTAGTTAATGAACAGCTGTGATTTGACAAATATTTCTTTAGATCTGAGGGATGCTATAGTGAGCAAAACAGATAAAGACCTTGCCCTCATTCTAGTGGAGTAGAGACACACTAAACATGATGCAAAATATATTTACAAATAGAATTAGTTCTGCTAATGACAGGTGCTAGAAAGCAACCAAAGAAGGGTGAGGGGCTAGATAATTAGGGGTGCCATTCTAGGTAGAGAATTTGTGAAGGGCAGAGTGAGCAATATGAGGTGGCGGTCCGTGTGGATCTAAGGCAGAGACTGTTTCCATCTGTGTTTCCATCCATCTCAGGCTGGCAACAACCAAGCCTTGGCCCTAGACAATCATCGCTACAGGGTTCCTGGATAGCCTGATTCAGAGGGAACAGCAATGCTGAGGGCCTGGGGCAGGAGCATTTTTGCTGGATTCAAGAAAGAAAAGTGGGTCACTGTTCCTGGTGTGTTTCTAGCACCTAAAGGGCTGCTGGGTACTTGCTAGGGACTCGGTATCTACCCTAATGATCATGGCTAGAGTGAAGAGGGTGGGACGAGTGATGAGAAGAGATAGTTAGGAATAAGGTTATACAGCTCTGTGAAAGCCACTGTGAGGACTTGGGATTTTATCCTGAGTATGATTGGATGTTGTTCAGTGTGTTGCATAGAAACTGCCTTTCCTCCAGCATAGAGGATGGAGGGTGTGGGGTTAGGGCAGAAGTAGGGAGACCAGTGGAACACTCTTGCAGAGGACTAGCGCTTGGGCACTTGAACTGAAGTGACATCAGTACAGATAATGAGAAGACTTTGGACCCAGTGTATTTTACAGGTAGAGATTTTGGGTTCTGAGCATAGCTGGGATAGGATGGGAAGTCAAGCCTCAATTCCAAGAGTTTTTACAACAGCTTGGTGGAAGGATGATGCTAAGTTAATATATTTGTTAATTTCTTGTTTGTCCGTTTTCCTTTTGATGAGGACCGTGCTACATATGGAGCAGCCCCTCGGCAGGACCAGCGTCCCAGGTGCATTATATGAGTCCAGGAGCAGCTGGAGCTGCTGATTGGTGACCTTGAGCCCTAACCCCATTCCATGGCTTCAGCACCCTGGGGGGTGGTTTGGATGTTCTCATTACAGAAGACTTCTGTGAGGGTTGCCCCTCTGCATCACTCAGTTGTCATCAGAGAGTTAAGATGCCGCCTCTGCAGGAGCTGGGCTGGGGGAGGAGGTGGGAACAAAACCCAGAAGTTCAACAGCCCAACCCCTCTCTTTCCAAGTTTATACATTGTTGGGGGAGTGTTCCTCCTTGTTCTGGGTATATGCGGGTGTTTCTCTGCCTTTGCAAATGCTCACCTTGTTCCCTCTTAAGCAGCTCTCTCTCTTGCTTTCCTTGTTCACTTGTCAAAATACCATCCCTTCCTCAAAGCCCATTCCAAGTGCTATTTCTTCCATGTAGCTTTTCCCAGCCAGATGCGGTTTCTACTGCCTCTGAGCCCCATGGTGGTTTATACCTGTCTTATGACATCATCTTCTCCAGGGTTTTTGAGCTGGAATGCCCACAGTGAAATGTGGGCCCTAATTCTCTTTGAATCCCTCCCCCAGGGCCCAGGGCAGTCTCCTGAACCCAGCAGGCACTTGGTAAATATTATTCAAATTGAAGTCGACTTCCTTTATGACTCACTTTCAGCAACTGCAGGATATTTGTTTCCTAAAGAAGATTTGGGTCAGGAATCAAGCAATCGAATGTCTGAGATATGTCATATGGAGACTATGAATAAACGAAGTGAGGCTAGTACAAGAACATTTCTGATAAAGACGTCATTGTAAGGAAGATTCCACTTTCTTTGTCACCCTTTAAAAGATGATAAGAGGCAACAGATACAGGGTCTCTCTTGGGAGGCAATAGGGAGTGGTGGAGACTGGGGTGAACAAAAGGGCGTGTGCTGATCCATCCATCCATTTCAAGTTGACAACAACAAGCCTTGGCTCTAGACAGTCATTGCCACAGTATTCCTGGATAACCTGATTCACAAGCAAAGCTTCAAATTCAGAATTTTTGCATGGAAAACCCTGATTCCTAGATATCTAGCAAACGATCCCCCCATACCCTGCCTTGGGGTTTTCTTTCTTTCTTTTTTTTAACCAGCCAACACCATTGGGAGGGCCTGGCTACCAGCTTAGGATCTCTGACTTTTATGTCAGACTTTTCCCCACTCAGGCAAATAGGTAAATTTATCTTGAAAGTGCAAATAGATCTAGCTGTTTTTCATTAAAAAAGAGGATGTTTGCATCTCGTTTTTATTCCTTAGCATTTGCTTTCCATTGTCCTGCTTCTATCTGAGTGGGAACCCCAGGGTTACAATTATTAATTTGTGCCCAAGTCCCAGCTTCGTGTGACATAAGCGCTTCTATTGCTTGCCTTGAACTCTGTATAACGGGCTTTTTATTTTCCTCCAGGAGTGGTTTAAATGGAGGCTGCAGTCTTCTGCAAAGCATAATTGGTTTTAAATTGTAGGTTTAATAATAATGATGTCGGGCTTAATGTAGTGCCTTTCAGCTTCTGTTGGCAGCCCTTGGAAACCAGTCCCTCATCGATCTCTATGCTCTCTTTCCTCAAAAAGAGACAGCTGTTAGGGACCTGAGTCCTGCTATGTACCCCACCCCGTCCTGCTGTGGACCACAGGGGTGAGGAGGCTCAATGCCCGCTGTAGCCTTGGGTCACTGGAGGAGAGGCAAGTCGATGGGCATTTCTCTGTGCCCTAGGCATAGGGGTCCAAGGCTGGACTCTCAAGGCTCTTTGTTGCCTTTTTCCTCTCTTTCTTCACCTTTGGGCGACTCCACAGCACATTAGGAATTGTTTTGGAAGATGAGCAGAGGAATGCAAATTCCACAGTTGGCTTCTGTGTAGACGGTTTAATTGAGAAGGCATATTAACTTAATTGGTTATCATCTGGCTTCTAGCTTCTTTCTGTGTTTTAAGTAACTTTTTTCCATTTTCTTTGCCATGGCCGATAAAGCATGCCTTTAAAAGATTAAATGTTATATTTTGGTCTCTCTAAGCAAAAAGACCTCTGGTTCAGAAATCAGAGAGCCAGGACTCTGATTATCTCTTCTTAGCGTGATCTGCAAATACTCAGCTCTCCTAGCCTCATTTCTGAAGCATCGGACAGATGAGTAGATTAAATTACATGACCACGAAAGTCCTTTTCCAGTGCTTGTAATGGAGGACTTAAGCGTTTCTGTGAAATGACACCAAACTCCTCCTTGAACAACATTTGGTGTATTTCAGAAGTCAATAAAAATACCAATCTACATATGTTATACAACAGACTAACTGAGGCTTGGATGAGTAAGGGCTGGTTCAGCAAAAACTCAGCATTTGTGTTATAAAAAGCACAGAGAAGGATGCTGGGGCTGTGTGATGTGGAGTGTCCTGCTTGTAAATTACAGGCAGCACAGTCAATGACAGGGTAGCAGTCCCCATGGCCGGCTGATGACTGCCCTTTGGAGGTTTCCCAGGGTCCACCCTATGGACAAACCACAGACGTTCAGAACCTGGGGTCTAGTTCACCATCAGTGACAAGCAGCTCCTCATTTGTTCAGGGGTCTGAACTGCCTGAACTGCCTTGGCTTCCGCTACCATTTCTAGATGGTTTTTTGTTGTAGACAAGAGCAAATTATAACATGGGAAGAATGGATGGGGGTAAAAATGGAAACACGAGCCCTGAAGAAGTTTCTCTGGGCTTGGAACTCTGGGGTGGCTCTTTGCTCCAGCGTTTTGGAGGAAGTGGTCCTAGCAGAATTTGAAGGTAGCACACATAGAATACCCTATTTTGTCCAAATATCACCTGCAAAAAGCTGATCAGACAGCTATATTCTGCCGCCTTCTCCCCTCTTTTGAGCACATTATGCTCCAATGCTTTGGCACTTGGTGTGAAAAGCCGACTCCTTGGAAGAGACCCTGATGCTGGGAAAGATTGAGGGCAGGAGGAGAAGGGGTGACAGGATGAGATGGCTGGATGGCATCACTGACTTGATGGACATGAGTTTGAGCAAACTCTGGAAGACAGTGAAGAACAGGGTAGCCTGGCATGCTGCAGTCCATGGGGTCGAAAACAGCGACTGAACAACAACAGCAAATGCTCCTGGAGGCTCCAAGTTCATGCATCAGTAGACTTTAGCCGTCTATATGGCTTTCTGTTATTTTCCTTAATCTTTAGGTGGTGTGTTGTATTTTTTTTTTTGTAGATGAAAATGGACAGCCAAAGTTAACAGGCTTTGTTCTTTCAAGTAAACATTCTTAAAAAGGACCAAACATAATATGAATAATAGATTCAGTGGAAGGGAAACCACGCCCCCGCCCCCTGTTTCCAGGAACAATTTGCCAGTCTCTCTGTGAGACGGAATAACAGCTTCTGAGTGGCAGATTTTAGCAGCTGTTGAAGATAGCCTCGCTGGCTGTGCAGTGAGGGGAGGGGACAGTTGGGCATAGCAGGCTGGACTACAAGGTCATTTGCTCACTGCTCTGAAAACTGGATGTGGTGTAAACAGCTGCCCACATTGATTCCAGTTCTGACAAACAGGGTCAAAATTTTGAGGTCTACAGATTAGGTACAGAAGACTCTTGACTTCAGATTTCTTAAAATGACTAGTAAATTGCTGGCCACTGAGATGTTAATGTCTGTAATTTAGACCTTCAGATGGCCCCAGGGCTGTTCGGGAAGGGGACAAGAAAAGGGGAAAGACAAGGCAGTAAAAGATGAGTTCAGGTGAAGCACTGTAGGGAGGGGCGGCAGGGTGCCTCTGGGACCTGGCGTGTGTCTGCCTGTGCCCGTGCGGAGCTCAAGGTCACATGCTCACCGTTGACATCAGAGACCTCTGGGAGTGAGGCTCAAGGTTAAGATGGGGGTTGAGAAACTTTCAGAGTTTTTCTAAAGACCAGCTACAGAAAGGCTGTCATCTCCCTGAAGGCAACAGCCATTTTGTTTACCCATTATCGTATCCCCTTAGTATTTGGTGGGCAATTAGATAAAAGGAAGGGAGAAAGCTGGAGAAGACCTCATACCAGCGCTGACTGGCTGTGCCATTGGGCCCCGTGGGGTCCTGGGCACTTCAAGGGGCTGCTGCCAGGTCAGCAGTGGAACATCCTAGCGCTTGGTGAAGGAACGGATTTCCTCCAGATGCCTGAAGCAGGAAAAGTATTTATTGAAAGGATGTTGGGCAGCCCACGGAGCCAACAAGGCCTGAAGATCAGAACGGGAGAAGAATCCAGGTGGACTTTGGGATGACAGCCAGGCGGCTCACAGGGCTGTCTGTGGATGCCACGCTGACTTGGCACCCATGGCTCTCTGCCTGGACACCGTCCTGATGCTCCTCACCGCTCAGTGCTGCCCCCTGCAGAGAGCTCCTTGTAAATGATTCCCAGACCCCTAGTCGATGGTGAGAGGGCCTTGCTCTGCACCCACTCGTGGGCTTGGGTCCTGGCTCTCCCTGTGGTGACCTTACACATGACGTGGATGGGAATGGGGACTCCGTTCAAGTCCACGGAGCTGGGTGGCCCAGAAAAAAAATACACAGTGTCCCTTGAGGGGAGGAGATGGAAGAACCCTCAGTGTGATGAGTAACCCAGTTAATTAAGCAAATATGAAAAAGCAAAATAAAAGCAGCACTGTATGCCTTTTAGACTTTTATGTCAAATCAGGGGTGACAGCGGTCAGCAGGTTCCAGTGTATTAAGACTATGCTAATGGCAGTCCCCAGGGGCTAGGATAGCCTATTGGCTGACATGATACTCAGCACCTTCTTAGGAAAAAGTCTCAATATGTAACACAATGGTCAGGGTGGCATTGCTGTTGATTCAACCAAAGCATCAGAGTTTCCGTGTCCTGAATGTGCACAAGATCAGTCCTGACTCTGTCTCTTTCCTCCTCACCCCCACCCGAGGACCTACCAGTCATGGGGGCCTGTGGTTTTTCTGGGAGCCCTACATCAGGAGAAGGGGTCAGCCAGGGCCCATCAGCCCAACCTCATGCCCTATGGAGTGTTCTGGCTTCTGAAGGTGAATTAACTCTTGTTTTTATTGCACTGCTCATTCCAGCTCTGTCTCCCTAATTCATCCCGCATATCAGGTCCCTTCTCCTTGTGGCGGTCACTGCCCAGCCCAGGGGGCTCCTCTGTTTGGTGCCTCTTGTGGGCCTGTCTGGTGGCAGCTCTGTCCACAAGCCCCCCTGGGTTCTCAGGCATCTCACCTGGGAGTTGCCTCCTCCTGTTCTTATCTGCTGCTGCTAAGTCGCTTCAGTCGTGTCCGACTCTATGCGACCCCATGGACTGCAGCCCACCAGGCTCCTCCGTCCATGGGATTTTCTAGGCAAGAGTACTAGAGTGGGGTGCCATTGCCTTCTCCTGTTCTCACCTGCAGTGGAGTCTAAACTTCCTGAGGGCCTGGAACTTAAGGTACTTATATTTCATTATCTTCTCTGAGCCTGACAGTGAGCTCAACAAATCTCGTTCAGTCAGTGAACAATTCAAAGCACCTTGGAAGGCAATCTGTCTTCAACTGCGTGGGCCACACTGGGGAGAGCAAGACCTGGGTGCTTCCAGGGGAGGCGGGGTAGGGCAACCCCTGGAGCCCCAGAGCTCAGACGGTGGAGGTGGGGGATGGTGGAGCTGGGGATCCGGCTCTGGTCTGGAGGTGCAGCTTGCCTAAGGGTGGCCTGGGCTGGAGACAGGGCACATGATGGGAAGGTGATGGCCGCTGGGAGGCTATGCCTTCTCGTACATGGGCCCTGGACAGGTCTGCCTGATACAATCCCACGGTCATGTGTCATCTTCAGTTGGGAAATCTCTAATTTTGAGTCTTCCAAAAATGTGTTTTTTGGAAAAGTTTTCCTCCCTGCCCACCTTCTCCCTTCTCTCCTTCCCTCCCTCCATCCTTCCCCCCACCCCCATCCTCTTACCCATCTTCTCTCTCCTAAGGCAGAAGGGCAGAGAGGGTATTCCAGGGAGATAAGTGTGTCCATCTCAGCATTTGCCCATTTCCTCCTAACATATGGAAAGTGTATGGTCTCTGGCTTAAAAACAAAATGTTCGTACGACTTTGCTTGTGGTCCAGTGGTTAAGACTTCACCTTCAAAGGGTGTGGATTTGATCCCTGGTCAGGGAGCTAAGATCCATGTGCCTTGGGGCCAAAATCCCAAAAAGATAAAACAGAAGCAATATTGTAACAAACCCAGTAAAGACAAAAAAAAAAATGACCCATATCAAAAAAAGAAAGAAAGAAATCTTTACAAAACTGCTAGAGTAATAAAGTGTCAGAGCAAGAACTTTGCTCTTCCCAAACAGCCTCCACCTCCCCTCGCTCCCCATGGGTTCTCTCATTACAGTCTGTTCCTGGTCCCGCGTGACTGTCTTCCCCACTCCTCCTCCTCTGTTTCCAGCAGGTTCTCACCCTCTCTGAGCTGTTGGCTTAGCCCCAATTTTAACCCCATTAACAAGGCTTATAACCCACCCATCCTCGAGCCCCCATAGCCAGAACTTCTAGTCACCAGCTCCCACCTCCCTTTGTCTGTGCCCACCCACTCCCCCACCTTCTTACTCTGTCATCCCCATTGTTATTTCTGGGCGCCTGGGAGGGAACAGCGTAACTAGCTGCTAAGTGCGCTGGGACTACCCTACTAATAACCACACTGTGTTTTAACAAGGATGCATTTGAACAGCTGTTGGTGCACACTCCCCAGGCTCCTTGAGGAGGCTTCCAGGGGAGTGAGGCTTCCAGGGGAGCAAAGCTTCCTAATATGAAATTTAAAAATCTGTTCTTTGCTCTTTCACCCCAGACTTTGGTCTAGCCATATTGGCTAGCCCTCTCACCTGAAGCCGCAGCATGTGGTCCATAGCATGTTGTAGGTGCTTCTAGTGAATAAGGTTTGGGAAAACACAAGTGAACAAACCCAAAATCTCTTTACTGAAGGGCTTCTCAGAAGTATTAATAGGTCAAGTTGGGTGACAGCAGGGGCCACATCTTTGTTATTCATTCTGATGCCTAAAAACAAAAAACATGATCAAAGATAAGTAAAGGCATCCAGAATTTCCAAGGCTGTATGGTTTACAGCCTCGTCCAGTCTCGTTGTAGTTTAGTTGCTCAGTCGTGTCTGACTCTTTTTGACTCCATGGACTGTAGCCCACCAGGCTTCTCTGTCCATGGAATTCCCTTGGCAAGAATACTGGAATGGGTTGCCATTCCCTTCTCCAGGGAATCTTCCCAACCCAGGGATCACTCAGGTCTCCTGGACTGGCAGGCTGATTCTTTACCACTGAGTCACCTGGGAAGCCCCTGCACTTTCAGGCTTCTGCCAGGAGAGGCTTGAGGGCGTCTTGCTCTAGGTGAAGCAGAAGGGAAGAGTCAGGAGGGTGTTTCTTGGCCAATATTTCATCTCCTTGAGAAAGCAGAGCTGAAGTAGAGGAGGGCTGCCCTTCATGGATGAAGTGCCACTGAAGCGGTGGCTCTTACGTTGAACTCAGGCACAGTTGCATTAAAACGTATATTTACTGAGCATCCATCACGCACTGGGAGTGATTCTTAGGGAATGTGCAAGCAGCGTGCTAGGTACTTGAACAATAGTTAACCACACACAGTTGAAGGTGTGAACCAACTTCAGCAGTTGCCATGAAACAAGCTGAGAGGAATAATCAGAGAGCAATATAAGACAATATATCCGAACTGAGTCATAGGATGCCAACAATAAGTAGTATGAAGAGTAAAAATAGAGAAAAAATGGGACATGCCCAGGTTTATCACGAAGACATTTGGGAGAAAGGGGAACTAGATGTCACAGAATAGGGTAGGAAAGATATGGCTAGAGCAACTGAATGCAAATGTCCCAAGGGATCCCGAGAGATCATTCTTTTGTCCACCTAGGTGTCCTAAGCACTTAATCTCCAGTGCACAGTGGGTGCAATAACATTTGTTGAATAAATGACCCAGCAGAGGAGGGAGGAAGGGCATTTCAGAAGCCAGCGGTGGAGCAGAAGCTGTGGGCTGGGAATGTGTTGACTCTGTTGGTGGTGTGAGGGGTGGGGTGACAGGGTGGTGCTGTGTAGGAGCTGTCGGGTGATAAGATGGGGCCAACTTGTCAGGAGTCTTGAATGCCAGGATGGAAAATTCAAACGTGATGCTGTAGATTCTTAATTTACGGAGATAACATGGGGAAGCGACCACAAGGAAAAGCCACCAAAATGGAAAAATGACAGCAGCAGCAGTATGCTAGCGGTGTGGTTATTAGCCCGGTGACTGACTGCAGGGTGGGGAGGAAGTCAGATTCTTCCAAACGGGCGGTAGCAGTGGGAGTCCAGAAAGAAGAGTCTGAGAAACGTTCTCAAGGAAAGAAATAGGTGTGGGGAAGTAAAAGAGAAGGCGAAAGTAAAGACAACACCCAGAATCTGAATAATTAGAACGTTGGTATGCTTGTGGGGAAAAGAGGGAGGCATGTCTAAGTCCAGATTTGTCAGAGCATCCCATTAGAGATGTCCAGAAGATGGTTGGAAATGTGATGCTGAAGTTTGCACGAGAGGTCTCAGAGAGGAAAAGGAGAGAGCTTAGGGCTCAGGACTATGCCTGGTACCTTCTTCCATCTGACCTCTACCTAGGGAGGGTTTGGAGCGGCAGGGGGACACTGGGGCCTATAGCTCTGGGAAAGATGGAGGGTAAGTTTGTGGCCAAGTTGATATTTACTGTGGGAGAGTTTGAAGCAGACGTTAAAGGATCAGGTGTAAGAGCCAAAGAGACCTTATGGAAATTTCCTGAGCCAGAATCTCTGGGGGTCTGGACATCTGGATTGTAAACAAGCATATAATGGGATTCCATAGACACAGTGCCTTGAAGACTATGTGTTCACTGCCTGCATTTCATGCCAATTGGTTAAATGTTACAGGAGAAAGTTCACTTGAATATTAACAGTCTACCAATTCATACACACTGGCTTAATAGGCAGTTTCTTACTTTCTGGAGATGGTCAAAAGAAGTCAACTCATTTAAAAACTTTCATGGCACCAAAAAAATAACTGAGAATTTGTGAGCCATTATACTGAGGCTCCATGGCCAATTAATAGTCAGACAGAGCTTCTGGATCTCTGTCATGGGGCTTGAGGATTATGTTTTGAGCAGAATAATAGAATAGACTCTACTTCTATTTTTGTGTAAATACCAGACTGATTGAGCAGCAGTACTGTTTAGCAGACTGAAGTGGTAACCACATTCTCTTGGTCGTATATTGGGGTGAGACAGAAGCTGAAGGCCCCATGTGAGCAAGTGGAGGTCGGGGCCAGACTGAGGATCCGACGCTAGGAAATCACTGGCACAACATCTAGATTAAGATGCACAGGGAGTCCAAGAAGCATTGGCCAAGCGCAAAATTGGAGGTGAGCACCAGCAAGCACAGAACAAAAGCTGAGGGTAGGGCAGGCGCATAATCAACCAAGAGTAGTTCTTTTATGTGTGCATGTGGTAAAATACACAAAGCATAAAAGTGACTGCTTAACCGTTTTAAACTGACATTAAGCACATTCACAGTGTTGTGTAGTCGTCACTGATGTCTAGTGCCAGAGCTTTTTCATTATCCCAAAAGGAAACCGCATTCCCATTAAGTAGTCCCTCCCTAACTCCTGGCAACCACGAATCTGCTCTCTGTATCCATAGATTTGTCTCTTTGGATATTTCATATCAATGAAATCATATTATACAAGACATGGTCTTTTGTAACCACTTTCTTTCATTTAGCATAATGTATTCAAGGTTTATCCATGTTGTAACATGTATCATTCCTTTTAATTGTTGAATAATATTCCACTGTATGGACATAGCACATTTTATTTGTTCTTCAGCTGATGGACATCTAAGCTGTTTCCACCTGCTGGCTATTGTAAACATTGCTGCCATCAACATCCATGTACACGTTCTATTTAATGCCTATTTTCAGTTCTTTGGGGGTATATACCTCAAAATACAAATGCTAATTCTATGTTTATATTCTCTAGAAATTGCCAAACTTTTCCACAGAATCTGCACCACCTTACCTGCCCCTCAGCAATATATGAGGGTTCTGGTTTCTCCACATCCTCACCCAAATGTGTTTGACCAAGACTAAGTCTTGTTGTAAGAGTTTCACAGCCAGGTGCTTCTTCAAGGGCTAGGGGCTGCCCGGTGAGGCAACCTGCAGTCGTCTTCAAGACCCAGCTCTCTGTGATGTTGGTCTGACTGCAGCCACAGTGGTGATCAATGGAGAGGGCCGGCCTTGGCCAAATGCCACCTGTTCGGCTGCCCAAGCTTGAGTCACAGCTTCAGCACCTTCATGGTATCCACCTTTCTGCTCAGCGACTCCCTCTAATGCCTGGCTTACCTTCCAAATGTACCAGCACGTCTGTGCCAGCACTGGCCTTTCCCTCCCTTGAAGGTGACTACTCCACATGTGAACCAGTTCACAGTCACACAGCAACTTTGATGGAAGCCATGTGTCATGGTCGTTTTCAGCACAGCTGGCTGAGTACAATGGTTGGCCACAAATCAAAGCTCATTAGATGGAAGCATTAAATAAATCAGGATTGGGGAGGGAGGTGTCTGTAAATGGAGGGCTGAATGTGAGAGATAATCCAGTCGCCTATCTCTAGTGTCTTTCCCATTTGGAGTGTTTAAACTTGGCCTGACATTTATAGGCATTTTTCAGCCTCCTCTCCTGCCCCCACCCCTGTGCCACACACTTCCCCACAGCAATGAGCAAACTGGGAATAATTTGACATGAAATCAAGGTGGAGCTCAGTAGAGCGGGTAATTAAGAATGTGATTTTTTTTTAAGCACTTAGAGAGTTATGAGAAATCAGAAACATCTTTTTTGTTTGAGTAAGAGTTACTGGTTTGTGAAGGCAGTGACTGAGATGTCATTATCTGTGTTCTGGGAAGCTGAGAGGCTCTGAGAATAGGCCTCAGTACTTCTTAGTACCAGGGGGAAACTTAACAGCATCAGTGCCTGCCCACAGAGCACCACCTCATGGCAAGGGTTACAGCCCCCACTGACCCTCTGGTACTGGACTGTCAACCTGAACTGCTTCCTAAGGAAAGCAGTTCCTAGGCTTCCTGGCCAGTCCCCAGGATGTGGTCCATCATTCACTGCAGGTATGGAGCTTTGCCCTTATCAGCTATTTAGGGCAGACAAAAAAAAAAAAAAGAACTTCGTGATTCTTAACAATAACCAGCTCTACAAAGAGAGAGGTTCACAAGCTACACTGGAGGGAAATAACTTAGAGGGGAAGAATTACTCTGGCAAATAAGTCATATGAGTTTTAATGACATATATGCTCTTAGGTATAATGTGAAATTAGGAACATGGAAACTGAGCAATGGAGAGGAAGTGATGTCAGCAAGATGGCAGAATAGGAAGTCTCAGACTCTCCTTGCCCTAGGGAGACATCCACTCACCAACTGTACCTGGACCAATTCCCTTTGTAAAAAATCTACAAATCATGTTTCAGTGCCATTCTCCCAAATCATCCCACCCTCAACCCATACAATATTGTAAAATAATTAACCTCCAATTAAAATAAATTTATATTTTTTAATAAAAGGAAAAAGGAAAAATCTACAAATCAGTTCAAGAGGTGCCTGCAACCCACATAGGCACAAAACCAGCTGCATTGAGGCCGGTCATGTGAGTGCAGGTTGAAAGTGGCCAACTAGACGTAATAAATCTTCAAAGAATTTGAAAATAAAGGAAAAGAGGCATCCCTCTAATAATAAAAGATCAATACGTAATGGGTCATAGTAGAGGCCTCACATGAAATTGAAAGACGCTTGCTCCTTGGAAGAAAAGCTATGACAAACCTAGACAGCATATTAAAAAAGCAGAGACATTACTTTGCCGACAAAGGTCCATCTAGTCAGAGCTATGGTTTTTCCAGTAGTCTTGTATGAATGTGAGAGTTGGACCATAAAGAAGACTGAACGCTGAAGAATTTATGCTTTTGAATTGTGGTGTTGGAGAAGACTCTTGAGAGTCCCTTGGACAGCAAGGAGATCAAACCAGTCCATCCTAAAGGAAATCAACTGTGAATATTCCTTGGAAGGACTGATGCTGAAGCTGAAGCTCCATTCCTTTGGCCACCTGATGCGAAGAACCAACTCCTTAGAAAAAGATCTTGATGCTGGGAAAGATTGAGGGCAGGAGGGGAAGGAGGTGACAGAGGATGAGATGGTTGGATGGCATCACTGAGGCAATGGTCATAAGTCTGAGCAAATTCCGCAAGACAGTGAAGAGCAGGGAAGCTTGGGTGCTGCAGTCTATGGGGTTGCAAAGAGTTGGACATGATTTAGCTACTGAAAGGCAAAATGTGAGAGGGAGACGGTATGACTCTGGAGTACTGAAGACAGAAGCATTAAGGAGACGCGTCCCGGAGCTCCAGGTGGCCCACCTGCTGTCCACTCCTTCAACACTTCTGTTCACCATCATATCAGCGCCCGGAGAGGAAGCTCCTCCTACCCTCCATGGAAGATGCTTGTTCTCCCGCCTAGAGAATAGTGGCCATACTTTCCTCTTGTTTGGAGCTTAAAACTTCAACCTTACACCCAAAAGCTAAAATTGAGAAAAGAGGTGGTTTTTTAAATTATTGTTTTAAGTGAAGGATTTGGAAGATGGTAATTTAAGTCACAAATGAAGATAAAAAGCAGTTTCCTGCCCACCACTGCTCACCCTCACTCCTTTTTCCTCTTCCTACTGCCCTATTCTCTGAAAAATGCAGCCTGAGAAAATATGACCCTGGGGAATACTGGACGTGAGAAAGCTGTGTAGCCTGAGCTGAAAAGCAATTAACTGTCCCTGAGCAGTCTCCGAGCAGGCAGAGGCGCGTCCCCGAGGCAGGAAGACATCACCGTGATTTAGTTCTGTGTTGGTTGGTTTGCTGACAGCATCCTGTGTGTCCTGAGGCCCCATAAGAAATGGCTGGTGAAGACTGAGGTCACCGCTTCGCCCAGCTGGACTGGATCTTTTCAGTAACCCAAGGGTCAATGAGTAAGGAAAGAAGGGCGAGGCTAGCTATGACCTTGAATGTGTATCCAGCTGTGAGCTGTTGCTCACGCTTCCAAATGGTAAATTAAGATTATGCCTGGTTGGTTTCTTCTTCTTTATGTTTAGAAGGGGGAAAAAACCAAAAGCCAAAAACACCTTTATAGTACTATATTTCACAACCTGAAACTTGGATGTCCACTTCTGAATGATGCCTGCGTGCTAAGGCATTTCAGTTGTATCCGACTCTTTGTGACCCCATGGACTGTAGCCCACCAGGCTCCTCTGTCCATGGGATTCTCTAGGAAAGAATACTGGAGTGGGTTGCCATTCCCATATCCAAGGGATCGTCCCAACCCAGGGATCAAACCTGAGTCTCCAACATTATAGGCAGATTCTTTACCATCTGAGCCACCAGGGAAGCCAAAAAAATCACTTGACGGAGGTGGGATGCACTCTGAATGATGCCAATAAATAAATATAAAAAAGAATTCCACAGTCAACTAAGCTTTAACAGCTCTGGTTTAAGCCTTAAACTGGAGTCCATAGTACCAGCCGGCTCAGAGCCTTCAGTAGGAACGCTGCCTCGAAGAAGAGTGTGCAGCACACAGCAGTTCTCAAGTCCGTCTGATAATGGAGCCCTCTTCAGTCCCGGTGGCTCTTGTAACTGTTATAAAGTAGAACATGTCTGGCTGCTCCGTACCTGTTCCTGAGTTCAAACCTTTCTTTGTCTCAGCTGATTTTTCAAAACTAGGTGACTCGCTGTCTTGTATTCGTTTCTCTCCCATGTGATTTTTTTTTTCAAGATATTGACCCATTTTGACTACGTTTTAATAAAAGGTCCATCCACCAGCTTGAAGTCAGAGGAGGACTACTTTAAGGTTTCAAATGGCCTTATCATCTTCAGTTCTAATGATGAGGACAGAAGCCCAAAGAGATGAAATAAATGCCTGTGGCCACACCGCCAGCCAGTCAGTGCGGAGCGGGCAGTGTGGCCATGTAGAGCCTGCCTGCAGGTTTGGGGTTCTCCTATGGGCATGTGCTTTTCCAAGCGTGATCTCCTTTGAGCCTGAGGTCATGGCTCCTGTCTTGTTCCCTGGCTTGTTCCTAACCCATACTTTTTGAGAGGATTTATCCAGGTCCCTGATGCCAACTGTTATTCAGCCATTTTCCCTTTGTCCCATTTTGGGTAGAGAAATCCCCTGCCAAATATTTTTTGGTGACATATTTGAAGGCAGAGTAATACGCTGGGAGCAACCAGATCCACTCCTTTGGAACAGTGGTTTCCTTACCAGCCTTGGCTTTTTTCACCTGTGTGATCAGCCCTTCCATCTGAGTTCCCACTGCTCCTAGAGGCCTGGCTCAGCCAACGGCAAGAGGTAGCTGGTACTAGCTGCACGTAACCAGGTCCTGGGGTTAGTCTCTGTTTACTAGGTGAGGTGGGCAGGGTTTCATATCACAGGGATCTAGTAATGGCTGGCTGTGGTTCAGGCAAACAGCTGCACCAGGGTCTCCAAAGGCTGATGGAATGCAGTGAAAGACAGGCTGGCAGGCAGCTTGCAACACACTCCAGCCATCATGGCAAGAGGCAGGGAGGCCTTTCAGATGCTACAATGAGAACTAGCAATAGAGAGATGAGGCTCAGTGGTTAGAACTGAAAGCATGGTCAGAACTGAAGCAATGGTGGGGGTCAACGGATGCCGAGTCTACAGGTACGCTGCTGAGCTGCTCTCCAGTCTTTCTTGCCAAATGTAACAGGTGCATGGAGAGTTACTGATGGTGCTGAGCAGGGACAGATAGGTGGCTGGACAGTTCAAAGGGGCCCACAGGTAGGGAGGGCTTCCCTGGTGGCTCAGACAGTAAAGAATCTACCTGCAATTCAGGAGTCCCAGGTTCAGTCCCTAGGTCCAGAAGATCCTCTGGAGAAAGGAATGGTTCCCCATTCTCGTATTCTTGCCTGGAGAATTCCATGGACAGAAGAGCCTGGTGGGCTACAGTCCATGGGACCGCAAAAAGTCAGACACGACTGACCGACTAAGAGCACCACCGGCAGGGAGAGCTAGAGGCTGAGAACCAATACGCCCTCTTCTTTCCCTCAGTAACACTTGCAGTCCTGATCTTCGCTGTCACAAATTCTCTGAAGAGGGGGACAGTGCCTGTTTTGTTCATCTTTGTATTGGCTGAGCACAGCACTGCCCCAGAGGTGCTCAGTAAGTGCTTTCAGAATGAATGAATGTGAACTGTTTCACAGCAGTGGAGATGGAATTAAATCTACATGGGATGCAATGTTCAATGAGTTTGAAATCTGGGTCCTCACATGGCTGAGGGCAGATGTGGCTGGTGAGTCTCTCCCTGACACAGTGATTTTGTAGACCTCTCAGATTCGAGTGGCTTATGTTTGAGTCAGTGCTGACCAGGCAGCCTGGATGTGGCATGAAGCTGAACTAACCTGGATGGAAGCAAATACAGTTGACTCCCAAGGCTGTGAATCTGTTTCTATTTCAAGCAATTTGTCCAGTAAACATTTATCAGGCTCTGTTTCACCTCACTGAGGATAAAAGGGAAGCTTTGGATCAGAATCCTAGGGGCAGATTTTGGACCAGTGGTGACATTTCTAAAATCACCAAGCAAATAATGTTTTCCAACTGGCCATTATAATTCAGAATTTCAAGATCAGAAAAGGATAGCTGATCAGACATCAAGAAGTGCACAGCCTCAGAGTTTAAAAATAGGGCAAAAAAAAAAAATCAGTATCAAGTTAATTTTGACTAATAGAGCCAGGTTTCTACCCAAGCTATATGCTTGGCTTTTATTTTTTAATTGTTCCTCCTGATATTTTAAAACCCTGTTGCATTCTAATTCCCTGAGAAGTTGGGGGAGGTCCATTTTTAATGCAAAATGCAGAGCTTGGGATATGCCTAAGTGGTCTGGGGAGTGTGGCAAGGCTCCAGTGGGGCCAGAGTCCACAGCACAGGACGCGGGTTGTGGTGAGGAACTTTGGAGTCACTTAGCTCATCAATAACGTCCTGATTCCTGCTGATGAAAACTTGCAGACAAAATACTAATGCCTTTCAGGAAACTGGATCTGGATCTTGTTGTGTTTCTTTCCCCCCTTGTGCTCTGTGAAGTCTCTTACGGGTCCCCCAGTGAAGTCCTTGTAACACATCTGACCTCTTTAGTCATTTCACCAAGACTTATGTGCTCCGGCAGACTGACGTGGACTCCTCTTTTCCAAAAGATGAAAAGCATGTCACTGAAAATATTAGTCAGGCTCAAGGAAAAGCTTTGTGAGTTTTGCATAATCACAAAGAAAGAAAAAGTAGGTCACATTTGGAGGCTGTTCTGTTTGTGGAAGAGAAAAGAGGATGAAGAAGAAGTATCAGGTCATTTAGTTTTATCGCAGCTTAAGACCAAGCGATGGTGTCAGAAGCCCCGGGGTCTGACACCACGCCCACATGCCTGAGTCTCCCCCAGGATGGAAGAAAGCCTGTCCAAACTGGGCTCCGCGAGATGTGTGAGCCACGGGGAACGGATGGAGCCAATTGGTGTATCCCTTGTGTGTGCCTCAGAGAGATTCATTGGCAGCTGCCATTTGAATGAGAAGGCAGTGTTTGGGGGACTTGTCTGGGGCTGGGGGGTTCATCCTGAGTGATTTCAATCTCAGGCAACCCAGGAGGCACTCCCCATTTCTAGCTCACTGACTGCAGTTGTCTGTCAGTGGGGTTAAAAATTGTAAATGGGGCTTGGCTACTCCAAAGGCGCAGAGACTGCCCTGATCTTTAGGGCTCTGGAATTCCTTGGACCGGATCAGATTCCTTGAGAGAGTCACTGATAGCAACGGCCACCCCAGAACCATCTGATGTGAGCCAAACTCAGTGGGTCAGAGAGCTCTACACACTTGCGTTCGAAGGAACGCTTTATGTCCAAAGGATCAAACCCAGCCAGTTTCTCTGCTGCAGATGCAGCTTTCTTAGATTCTCAGGATTAGAAACAAAGACAAATATGCTGTCAGCGGCCTCGGTTCTGGGTCTTGTCTTCTGTATTTTCACTTTCTTTTGCCTACTGTGTTCATTTTTGGTACCTCATTTTTTGCAGGAGTTGTTGCCTTGAAAATCTGGCATGGTTTCTTTTTGTGTGTGTAAAGAAAAGTGCATGGTTGAATCATTAGAGAGGCTTGCTGTTAAAGGAGACACTGCAGTGATGCAGTTTGCAAAGGGAAGAATTCTTTGGTTGTGACAAATAGGCACGATTTAATGAGACTGCTTGGGAATAACCTTCGAGTTTAAAGTATTTGTTGTTCATAAATTGAGACTCTCTGTGGCAGTAGATGAAGTTCTGCTACTGTGTATTTGACAAAGAGGAAACAGAGTGATATAGGGATTACTGTGGCTTTTTTATTATTCATGTGACTATTTCAGAACTCTTGGTGGGGGGTCTCAGTCTGTGGGTGGATGCTACAGTGTGTTTGGTGTTTATCATGTGTGTATAGCTATCTTCTCATCCTTAAGCTTACTGAGTCAGGGCAGACTAGGTATAGGGCCCTGAGTTGATTACAGTCTATTCCCTTCCAGGTCAATGGAGGTGTTTTGGCAATTCCCAGGACCACCAAAGTTGATGTAGATTTGCATTGTGTGGAGAGGCAGGGGATGTGGAGGTAAGAGTCTGGCAGGTCTGCTGTTGGATTGGCCAGGGTCCACCAACAGGAAATTGAAGTCAACAAGGAGGCGAGTGCAGGTAGTGGAGCCAGGTCCAAAATTGAAAACGATTAGATCATTTCCTCACCAGCAAGAGCGAGGGCTGTGGTAGACCAGAAAGACATGAGTGCTTCGTGAGGCCAAGGTCAACAGCCTGCCAAATCAAAGGATGGTTGAAGCAAGAATGGTTATGGGTAGAATGGAAAGACCTGACTCTTCCACTCACTTCTGCTTGAACTTTGTCTCACTGGGCCTTAGTTTCTTCAACCTCTTTAAATGTGGTTGTATTAGAGGAGTTAACTTTCACACTTACTGTGTTAAGGCACTGTAACCCTTTCTATAAAGAAAATTTTGATAAGAAAACCCTGTGTGTGTGTATTAGTTGCTCAGTCGTGTCTGACTCTTTGCAACCGCACGGCCTGTAACCCGCCAGGCTTTCTGTCCATGGGACTCTGTAGACAAGAACACTTGGAGTTGGTCGCCATTCCTTTCTCCAGAGGATCTTCCCAACCCAGGGACTGAACCCTGGTTTCCTACATTGCAGGCAGATTCTTTACCATTTGAGCTATAGGGAAGTCCTTAAGAAAACCCTATATACATAAAAAAATGGGTATGCTCCAGTCGGCACTGAGGGGAGCAGGACTGGGTACCAGCGCCCTAACTACATGGCCCCTGTCTTAAATATCATGGTGATCCCTTTACCTCCCAGGGACCGCATTAAAAGGTACTGGATAAGTTTTTTAAATCCTTTCTAGCCCACAGGTTAGGGCGACAAGACTTTGAAATCATCACTGCCTTTCTTCTAAAGCTGCTCATGGGTTTCTAGACACTTTCACCTGCAGGGCAGCCCCCTCCTGATTTTGGAAGGAGTCCTCTTTACAGGGCCTGGTCTCTCTGCCAATCACAGGCCAACCAGAAGTTTCTGCAGGCCAGCTGGGTAACCAGAGCCAAGAGGCCCTCGACCAGACCTGGAAGGCACTGTGGACATACACATTATCCTCTGTCTACTTGAAAAGACTCCACGGAGTGTTAGGGAGCCCTCTGTGCACCAAACCCTCTAACCTTGTTGGAGGTGGGGGGTTTGGAGGCAG
The DNA here is from genome assembly GCA_006408675.1 of Madoqua kirkii. Lineage (NCBI taxonomy): Eukaryota > Metazoa > Chordata > Mammalia > Artiodactyla > Bovidae > Madoqua > Madoqua kirkii. The sequence goes on along the minus strand of SJYC01003646.1, from coordinate 8,089 downwards.
CAGGTAGATGTTGAGATTCCCAGTCTGTGGGATTAGAAAGTGAAAGTGGTGGAGAAGCAACACCAGCAATAATACCAACATTTACCCCACACTCAAAAGTCTCTCAAACAAGGAATATTAGAAAGTAGGAGGAATCATGGTAAAATCTTACCTTCCTACAGAGACCAAGTTCAAGTTTCAAAACCAAGTCCCGCTAGGGTCAGGAGTCGGTAGCCCCTTTCCTTTACCCAAAAAATCTGTCTTAGACTTCTTACTCATGCTGAAACAGGAGCTCAAGTTTCATTCAAACTACACAGTTGGTAAAAAAATAAAATCCCTTAGACTATATATTCACAAAATTCTTTTTACTTAAAAAACAAAACTCTGTACAGCCAGAAATTCAGAGTCTTCTGACATACTTGATATAGTCAAGCGAGAAAACTTGAACTTCAGTATTAATACCTGGACTGTTGTCCCAGCTCCGGGCTGAGTGGCTTTGGGCAAATCACAACCGTGCCTGGGTTGATGTCTGATAAACGGAAAGAACATCCAACCATAGGAAGGAGATAGGAATATCTGGAGCAGTGGTGTGGTCCCATCTGCAGAGCATGGGGTCACCTGGGCCGAGACTGCTGATCTCCCCAGCCGGTCACTGCTCTTTGGTTAAATTACCAGTACCAGCTTTGTGCCCAGGGCAGAAGCCAGTACCCCCGCCCCCTCAACCATGGCTGAGTTTGGGCTCCAGCACCTGGAGCCTGACACCCACTCGCCTGGCCTCCTTACTTGGCATTCTGCCCTGCCTGGGAGTAGGGGAGGAGTTTGGGATTTCAGCAGCACCCTACGCAGGCAATAAAAACTTAGGAGGGTCAGAGAAGGAGGAAATTTAAAGAGAAAGAAGGAGAGGAAAGGGGTGAGTCAGAGAGCTCTGAAGGGAAAGGAACCGCTCCCTTTGCCAAAAGGTTGGTTATTATATGAAGAATACATGTTCACTGTAGGAAAAATATAAAGTAAAGAAAGATAAAAGAACTTAGTCACATCACCTGGCATTAATACAGTTAATATTTTAGCTATTTTACTTTGTGGCTTTTTACATACACACACATCCCAATGTGTATATAAATAGACCTTTAAATGAAAAGAGGATCATAGTTCTCTGCTGGTAAAATGTTTTATGAGTGCCTAGAGGAGAGGCCATTACAACTGGAGCATTTGCCAATTTCCTTGGTGTAAATGCTTCCACCATAGCTGATTTGCAACTACCAATGTGATGTCAACCAGCTTGCAAAATTCCCGATAATTTACCATTCAGCTTTTGGGGACCAGCAAGAGCACACCACTGACCAAGTTTTGTTTTCTAATTACTCTTGCCTCGCTCACAATATAGGGCAAAAGTCCTTATGCTTAAATGATTGAAAGTTGTCTTTATCAAATTACCTATTTTTTGAAACAGTACTGTTTCCTTTTTGGAATTTAGAGCTGGATCACTTTCTATGCCACTAGCTGTAAATAGTGCCTATAGTTCGAATTTGCCTATTTCTCATGTTCTGGTGATCCTTATGTGAGTGGAGAGTGGACCCCAACTTTATTAGATGGCAGGAATAGAAATATAGTTGGGAAAAAAAAAAAAAGATTAATGTGATCATGCAAATGGTGACCTGGAACTGATTCTGCAGCCCAGTCTCCCAGAACGGATTTGACTTAATGGAGGCAATTTTCTCCTTTGCAATCCTTCTCCTCGGTCCAGCAGCTCAGCTCTAGACTTGTCACTCATTTTTTTTTTCTTTCTTTCTTTTTTGGATGGAAATTGGTGCTCCTCCTGTCTGTCAGATGAAAATGGGCTGCAACTGTTTGGCCCACGTCAAACCCACTAATCGGGTCCATGTTTTTCTTGTTGAATGGGAGCTTTGGGAAATTGCAAGGGGCAGAGGGAGTGGAGGGCTGCACTCACACAGCAGCAGAGTGTGAGTGTGTTTCCATCGCCCACTTGGCTGCAAGTTGAGCTGGTGGACTATTACATCTATGGTAAGAGTCAGCTAGGTGGAAAAAGTAGTTGGTGCCAAAGCTCTCCCACACTGGAGTTTTAATTGCCTTCAAAGAGGCTGAGCTTTGTGAGCTCCTGATGATAAACCTGGCTCTCCCAGGCAGGCCTGGTGAGTTCAGACAGGGAGTTTCCAGGTAAGACTGGATAGGTGTGGGCAGTGGGGTGTTGTAAGTGGGCCCTAGGCCAGGAGGAGTCCATTGCTGCAGTTCTATGAAGGGAAGGCTTAGCCTTGGCCCTCTATCTCTGGAGTGTGAATATTTGTTGTTGTTCAGTTGTTAAGTCATGTCCCACAGTTTATGACCCCATAGACTGCAGCATGCCAGGCTTCCCTGTCCTTCACTATCTCCTGGAGTTTGCTCCAACTCATGTCCATTGAGTCAATAAGGGAAGAAGTCGAACCCTGACTTCTAGCCCCAGGTCTGTCCAATTCCTTGGGTCATCTCTGACTCCTCTCTCCCTTTCCCCACCAACTGATACCAAGTGGTCACCTAGACTGGGCAACTCTGCCTCTGGCCCAAGAAGCTATTCCCACCTGATCCCCACTGCCTTCATCCAGATGTTCTTATTATCACACCTGAACCGTGAGGACAGTCTTGTAATAGGCCTTCCCGATGGCTAGTCTCAGTCTATTAAAATGCCATCCATATCTCTAAACACACATATTTTTAAAATCATCAACGTAATATATGTTCATAAGAATTTTTAAAAATGCAGATGTTCAAAGGTGAAAAACCACTCATGGACTTAACTTCCTTGAGGTAAAAACAGTTATCATTTTTGTGACTATCCCTTAAAGAGATTGTTTAGGAATGAAAATATTCAAAACTACTTTGTAACTTCTTCTTCACATATTTTAGTGGACATTTTTGCATACTGATACTTCTCTAGAATGAAATCACAAATTTGGTGATCTCTTTTCCTTGCTTAAATTATTATATAAATAGCCCCCCACTCACCCCCCAAACAACCAAAATCCTTTGGCTACGTGTGGAAGGTCAAACATAATCAACCTCACCCACCAGCCCCCACTCTCCCTATGCCACCATTTTTTTTTGCCTGAATACAAAGCCTGCGTGTTTACTCTGAGAATTCCATATGAATTGGCTTGTGTGTATGACTTCTACCTCCCCCATTTCCCACTTTGTGAATTCTTTCATTCTTTAAGATTTATCTTAAATTATTTATGTGTCTGTCCCTAGGAAAACTGGGAATCTCTTGAGGGCAGAAACAGAACTTAGTTTGTATTTTTAGCAACTCGTGGTCATGCCTGGCACAGGGTAGTAGGCACTCGGTAAATATTTATGGAATGAATTGGCCTCGCTTTGGTATGTCTGATTTTATCCTCTTGCCACTTTCATGTGTTGGTTTTTATTAGTGTCCGTGATTAATCCAGTATTATATTTTCTTCTCCTCCTTTACTGTCTGTGTCTTAACCATATTCAAATAAGAGCCCCTGGCTTGGAGCCAGTCACTTCTTTAGTTGTGTCATTGCTGTGGATTTAAGATGTCATTAGTTTCTAGTGGCTTTACTATACTGTTTTGGAATCCCTGAGATGCAAACTCACATTTTCAGAGTCAACAGCCTAGAGTCAGCCCTCTTCTGAAAACCTGATGTATAGGTTTATGGAAATGCTTGAAATAGGAGAAGGCAGCATAGGGAGGGTTTACGAAGTGGGAGTCCCAAGCTAGGGGGCTAACTCAACACTCAGAGGGGGTGAAGGGGGCAGGAAATGTCAAGGGCATTAAGAGTAGAGTGTGATATAATTGGCCCAGAGCTCTGGCCATGAGCTGTGGGATTCAGTAACTTAAAGATGCCTGAGGGACTCTGGCCTCTGCCTGTGCTCCAGAGAAAAACGTATGTTAGTTCAGACATCACATGCTGTTTCCTGTGGATCTGAAGATGCTTAAATATGGAGGTTTCACCTGAGGGAGGAGTAAACTTATTTTCAACAGTTCATCAACAAACATTAAACTAGAGCTATTTTTATTCAAACTCGTAGAAAAGAGGAAACTAATCAATTCCACTCCTACTGTGGGCAATGTCCATAGAGAAATAAGGATGAGCAAATGTCTGCCCTTTGGATGGAAGTCGGGACAGGTGGATCCACGTTTATTGCTGCGAATCTCAGAATTTTAAATGTCTGCCTTTGACATGCCCTTTTAATAGAAGCTGCAAGTGCACCCCCAAGAAGTAAAGATCCTATCCAAACCAGCTTCAAGAGGAAGGATATTCAGTGGTTCTCTAGTGTCCACAGTGTCCTCAAGGTCCCAACTCTGTAGTTGCTGTCACTCCGCCTTCCTCAGCATCAAGCTTCATTTCAGGCTAATGTCAAGATGACAGCATCAATCTAGCCATCCAACCCAGTCCTGATGGTATCCAGAGGAAGAAGAGGGACCAGCATTTCTTGGCACTTTGTCTTAGGAGTTAGGTGAGGTTTGCTAGAAGACCCCTGGAAGGTTTCACCTCATGACTCAATGACAGTATTGGGTCACCTGCCCAGTCCTGAAACCATTGCTGGCCAGGAGAGGGTGTTACCAGTGATCAGTTACATCCGTCTTTAGAGCTGAGATACCTACTTTATGGGTGAATCCCTGAGCAAAATCAGAATTCTGTTAGGGATTGAAAAAGAGGAATGGATGCAGGTTAGACAGTCAACTCCAACTCAAAACAAGCCACAGAGTTGGTTGCCAACTGTATAGCCTAGTGACTTTCAGTTTTTTAGTTAATGCATTCAAATAAAGTCTAATCTAGGAAAACAAATGAACTGATAAAATCAGAGCAGTCATGGCTGTAAATCTACCCAAGACTGTGGTCATAAGACTATGGTTTGACAATCACGGGTCAAATACTTATTGTGTTTACATCAAAATTTTCTTTTTTCCTGTCTCCTTTCATCCTTACAACACAGTTGTACTATATGGGAAAAGAGGTCAGCTGGCCAGAGAGGACCAGTATTTACAGAGTCCAGGCAAGCAGGGGCTTTCAAGGAAGACATCTAGGCTGGGAGTAACAGGTTGGGCATATGAGGCCAGAGGATGAGGTGACAGGGAGCTGGGAAGAGAAGTTTTCCTGAGTAGGGTAATGAACTGCGGTTCGGGGCTGATTCATTCATTCTGCCTGCCTAGTGTGTGTGGCCCTGGCCCATGGGTGATGTTTTCATCCAGAAGGAAGTGAAAGGCCTGTTGAGGCAGGAGCAGAGATGCTGGGTAGGACTGATTCACAGAGGACAGAGAAGGCACGCAGGTCAAAGGCTCTAAGATCTTCACTTTGATATGGGGTAGGTATAGGTTTGCCATGTAAAATACAGAATGTCTAGTTAAACCTGAAAATCAGATAAACAATGAGTACAACTTTTAGTATAAGTATGTCCCAAATATTGCATTTTTCTTGTTGAGTCACTAAGTCATGTCCAACTCTTTGAGACCCCATAGGCTGCAGCACGTCAGGCTTCCCTGTCCTTCACTATCTCCCAGAGTGTGCTGAAATTCATGCCTGCTGAGTCAGTGATGCTATCTAACCATATATTAAGATGGACTACATACTTGGCCAATACCAAAGAAAGGCAATGCCAAGAATGTTCACACTACCACGCAATTGCAGTCATCTCACACACTAGTAAAGTAATGCTCAAAATTCTCCAAGCCAGGCTTCAACAGTACATGAACCGAGAACTTACAGATGTTCAAGCTGGATTTAGAAAAGGCAGAGGAACCAGAGATCAGATTTCCAACATCTGTTGGATCATAGAAAATACCTACTTCTGCTTTATTGACTACGCCAAAGCCTTTGACTGTGTGGATCACAACAAACTGTGGAAAATTCTTCAAGAGATGAGAGTACCAGAGCACCTTACCTGCCTTCTGAGAAACCTGTGTGCAGGTTAAGAAGCAGAACTGGACATGAAACAATGAACTGGTTCCAAATTAGGAAAGGAGTACATCAAGACTATTTGAGGCAGGAGCAGAGATGCTGGGTAGGACTGATTCACAGAGGACAGAGAAGGCACGCAGGTCAAAGGCTCTAAGATCTTCACTTTGATATGGGGTAGGTATAGGTTTGCCATGTAAAATACAGAATGTCTAGTTAAACCTGAAAATCAGATAAACAATGAGTACAACTTTTAGTATAAGTATGTCCCAAATATTGCATTTTTCTTGTTGAGTCACTAAGTCATGTCCAACTCTTTGAGACCCCATAGGCTGCAGCACGTCAGGCTTCCCTGTCCTTCACTATCTCCCAGAGTGTGCTGAAATTCATGCCTGCTGAGTCAGTGATGCTATCTAACCATATATTAAGATGGACTACATACTTGGCCAATACCAAAGAAAGGCAATGCCAAGAATGTTCACACTACCACGCAATTGCAGTCATCTCACACACTAGTAAAGTAATGCTCAAAATTCTCCAAGCCAGGCTTCAACAGTACATGAACCGAGAACTTACAGATGTTCAAGCTGGATTTAGAAAAGGCAGAGGAACCAGAGATCAGATTTCCAACATCTGTTGGATCATAGAAAATACCTACTTCTGCTTTATTGACTACGCCAAAGCCTTTGACTGTGTGGATCACAACAAACTGTGGAAAATTCTTCAAGAGATGAGAGTACCAGAGCACCTTACCTGCCTTCTGAGAAACCTGTGTGCAGGTTAAGAAGCAGAACTGGACATGAAACAATGAACTGGTTCCAAATTAGGAAAGGAGTACATCAAGACTATATATTGTCACCCTGCTTATTTAACTTCTATGTAGAGTACATCATGAGAAATGCTGGGCTGGATGAAGCACAAGCTGGAAGCAAGATTGCTGGGAGAAATATCAATAACCTCAGATATGCAGATGACACCACCCTTATGGCAGAAAATAAAGAACTAAGGAGCCTCTAGATAAAAGTGAAAGAGGAGAGTGAAAAAGCTGGCTTCAAACTCAACATTCAAAAAACTAAGATCTGGTCCCATCACTTCATGGCAAATACATGGGGTAACAATGGAAACAGTGACAGACTTTATTTTCTTGGGCTCCAAAATCACTGCAGATGGTGACTGCAGCCATGACATTAAAAGACACTCACTCCTTGGAAGAAAAGCTATGACAAGCCTAGACAGCATATGAAAAAGCAGAGATATTACTTTGCCAACAAAGGTCCATATGGTCAAAGCTATGGTTTTTTCCAGTAGTCATGTATGGATGTGAGAGTTGGACTATAAAGAAAGCTGAGCACTGAAGAATTGATGCTTTTGAATTGTAGTGTTGGAGAAGACTCTTGAGAGTCTCTTAGACTGCAAGGAGATCCCAGAAGTGGGATCGTTGCATCATATGGTAACTCGACTTTTCATTTTTTAAGAAACTTCCATACTGTTCTCTGTAGTAGCTGCACTAATTTACATTCCCACCAACAATGTAGAAGGATTCCCTTTTCTCCACACCGTCTCCAGTGTTTGTTATCTGTAGACTTTTTAATAATGGCCATTCTGACTGGTGTGAGGTGATACCTCAGTGTAGTTTTGATTTGCATTTCTCTACTAACTAGTAATGCTAGCATCCTTTCATGGCATACTATATAGTCTTATTTGCTAAGTCTAGCAGCCCTACAGGGATAAGAAATGAGGGGGCTCCCAAAACATCTAGATGGGGTTGACTTTCTTCCCATGGTCTCCATTCTGAGTCACAGTGTAGGGGCACCTCTTGTTCTACTCAACAAATAGTTTCAAAGCCCTGTAACCTCAGAATTACCTGAAACACTTGTTAAAAATGAAATGAGGGAGCATTCATGAAATGCTTGTTAAAGGCCTCCCTGATAGCTCAGTTGGTAAAGAATCCACCTGCAATACAGGAGATCCTGGTTCGATTTTTGGGTCAGGAAGATCTCCTGGAGAAGGGATAGGCTACCCTACCAATCCATTCTGAAGGATATCAGCCCTGGGATTTCTTTGGAAGGAATGATGCTAAAGCTGAAACTCCAGTACTTTGGCCACCTTATGTGAAGAGTTGACTCATTGGAAAAGACTCTGATGCTGGGAGGGATTGGGGGCAGGAGGAGAAGGGGACAACAGAGGAGGAGATGGCTGGA
>SJYC01003643.1:0-27041 GCA_006408675.1 Madoqua kirkii | reverse complement strand
GTCTTCCAAGACCTCATCTGGGGTGGGCACGAGGACGACACCTTCTCCAGGGCTATACACATCATCAAGTCTACTTCTTATGGATGAGAATGGCTGCAAATCAGATTGGGGTCCTTTGACAACAGAGTTCCCTCCAAGCTTAGTAGGCTTTTCTGGCCAATTCCTGATGACTTGTTTCCTTTAGTTTCTCATTTATGAGTTCTGCCCATGACCCTACACATAATGTATGCTGCTGGTCATTGCTTAAACAGTGACCTCCAGTGGGTGATCACACCCCTGGCAGCAACCTTACAACCTCTGTCTGATGGGGTACCACCCACCCCTTTCTAATCAAGCAGACTGTCTGCCCCCTGCCAGGGTCCAAGTGCGGGCCTCTCAGGCAGCAGATTGCAGGCTGAATGTTGCTCACACCTCCTTAACAGAGCAATATTTCTTCCCATCTCACTTGCCAGCTGAGTTGAAGAACTCAGGACTTTGCTAGGACTGAAAAAGCACCACCAATATTTTAAATTTTTCCTACCAACTTCTTTAGCACCACAGCTTTAGCCAACAAATCTGTGACTTACCACTGCATAGTAGCTGCCAGATGGACCAAATACTTCACAGAAGAGTGAGAGGCACCTTTTCAGCCCACAATATCTAAGTCCTAGGCGTCTGCCTCCCTCCCTCCCTTGCTTATTTAGTTCCACATTTTAGGTTCTGTTACTTTAATTTTACTTCTTTATCTCTCTCACTATCTTTTGGCCACACCACCCAGCAGGCAGGATCTTAGTTCCCTGACCAAGGACTGAACCCTGCTTCTTGCAGTGGAAGCCCAGAGTCTTAACCACTGGACCACCGGGGAAGTCCCAGCTTCTGTTACTTTCAGTTTCCCCACCTTTAGGTACCACACTGTACATTCATTTGGAGTTTTATTCAGCTAATTTGTTGGATTTTGAAAAATCCAAATAATAGTGATTAAACAACATGTTGTTGTTGTTAAGTATCTAAGTCACATCCACCTCTTTGTGAGCCTACGGACTATAGCTTGCCAGGCTTCTCTGTGGGATTTCCCAGGCAAAAATACTGGGGTGGGTTACCATTTCCTTCTCCAACGGATCTTTCCAACCCAGGGATCGAACCCACATCTCCTGCATTGGCAGGCAGATTCTTAACCACCTAGCCACCAGGGAGGCCCTGATGAAACAGCATAGGGAGTTATTTTTTCCTTCCACTTCTGCTCTTAAGGAATGCCACTGTGAACCCTTCCCAGGATTTCCACTTTCATCTCATTGACCAGAACACTGTTGTAGAGTTCTTTTTATCTCCTCCAAGAGAGGCTGGGTCTATAGATATATCACCACACCCAGGAAAATACAGGAAGAAAGAGAGAAGGGTCATCAGGTAGACAGCCACAGCTTCTGACTTTACCTGCTTGTTGATCTTAGGAGGTCCGATGGTGGCGGGGCAGAGATCCCCAGGCAGGGTGCCTGGGTAAGTCTGGTGCAAGTGCAAAAGGGTGAGGTTGTCAGGAGCAGGCAGGGAGGTGCTGATGTAGAGAGGAGCAAGGCCCTGGCCTACAAGGCAGGGTTCTAGTCCTGGCTTTGTTACTTATTGTGAGAGCTCAGGCATTTAATTAGCCTCTCTGTTTCTGTTCTTTTCTCTGAGCCTTTAAAAACTGCAAACTAACAATACCTCCCTGCAGTACCGTTGGGGAAATTAAATAACAGAATCAGTGGACTTTAGAACAGTGTCTGATACATGGTTATCCTCAGAAAATGTTAGTCAAATGTTAGTCAGTAGCCCGTATTGGTAAAATGGATGCCCTTATTTTGTAAGTGGTTGTGGGAGTATGAACAAGACAGGGAGGAAGCAGCCAGCACCGAGGACCCTTTTCCCCCCCTTCCTTGTAGCCAACAGTCCTTTCTCTCCTGGCTCTGACCTCAGGGTCTTTGCACTTGGGGTTCCCTCAGCAAAAACAGCCTTCCCACAGATATTCTCGCGCCTCCACCTCTCACTTTATTCAGGTCTCTTCCCCCGGGTCCTTTCCTAGTCCCCTCCCATACCCGTTCCTCCAGGGCCTCTGACACTGCTGTTATTCTCTTCACAGTGCTAATCACCATGTGAGCTTACCCCACTGCATGGTTACCAGCGCGCCTTCCTCAGAACACAAGCTTCTGGAGGCCCGGTGGGAACGTCGTCTGTTTTGTTCTGGGCTCAGCACATGATGGGCACTCACTGAACCTCTGTTGAATAAGCCAGTAGTCAATATTTAATCCACATTGGTTTTCTTTTAAAATGTGAGTATTTTCTAAAAGTCAAGGAGGAATTTGAACCTAGCAGAGGTCAGAACAGGAGAACGTTTAGAAGCCAGGACAGTTGGAAGAGAGTGTCGGTACAGGACAGCCCAGTATGAATCAGATTTTGAGGCAAGATCTGGGTAAGCCAGGAGACCTCTTCACATCCCCGCCTAGGTTCAGGATTTAGCCTGGGTTTCACATGACTCTGAGCCTGTGACTTTGGGCAGATGATCGGTTTCACTCAGTTCAGGGTTGTTGTTTTTTCATTGTTAGCCCCCTCCTCTTGCCCTGGAGAAAATTTTAATTTAATTTCAGCTCTAACACACACAATTAAATGCTATGAAATAAGTGTCAGGTGGGATTGAGGATCACAGCAGAAAGAGGCATTAACCATTATAATCTCTAAATTTTGTGGATGATGTCACCCTGCTGAGAATACATGGCTCAGCTCAAAGGAGATCTGAGAACGGTGGTCGATTCTAACACCATATCAATAAATTAACTCAGGGACAGAAGCATTTATTTGGAATGTTAAGGCTGTCAGCTTCAAGTTACTCAAATTAATTTAAATTATCACAGCTATTTGCTTGAGATGGGAAACTAATTGGAGAATTAAGCGTGGTGGATAAAAGTGAACTGCACTGTTGCAGCAGCTCTCCAAGTCCACAAATTCTACTCTTAAAATGGGTCCATCTTCAAGATGAGCTTTTAGACCTTAAGACATATCAGTCATGGAGGGATATTGGTATCTGTAATGACTGGCAGACTTCTGTGTCTTCTCTGTATCAGCATTCTGTTTGCTGAGATATTTGGTACTGGATTGTTTCATGGGATACTGTGAACATACCACATTTCTCCCAGTAGCGTCGTAAGAGCCTGTGTCTTTGCATATGCCCTGAGTCATCTCAGACTGTTGCATTGGATGGGAATGCCTCTATGCCCTTTATTTGTAGAAAAACCCACAAAAGGAGTTGATCAAATGGGGAGCTAGAAAGATTACTGGTAAATTCCAAGTTTTAGGTACAGAATTGAAAGTTTATATAGTTCGTGAATAACTTCAATAAGATTAAGTCTCTTGACGGTGTCTGTACATTTGAAATCATTTTTCCTTTTCTGAAAACTCCACTGTCCAGAGAGCAGACTCCCAGTAGCCATGTTGATACCTCATGACCACACCTCCTTGGCCATAATTGATGGATGGACTCCTGATGGATAAATGATATAATCCAGGCCAATCAACTGTATTCACTGCCAATGTACTAATTAACAACTTTTGAATTACAAAGAGCAGGGAAAAAAAGGTTTTTTCCTCTTACGTTGTTGAAATGATCAAATATAGTATATTACAAAGATCAATGTTTTTGTTCAGTTGCTAAGTTGTGTCCAACTTTTGGCGACCCCATGGACGGCAGCCCTTCCGGTTTCCTTGTCCTTCACCCTCTCCCAGAGTTTGCTTAAACTCACGTCCATTGAATGGGTGATGCCATCCAAACATCTCATCCTCTGTTGCCCCTTCTCCTTACGCTTTCAATCTTTCCCAGCATCAGGGTCCTTTCCAATGAGTCAGCTCTTCACATCAGGTGGCCAAAGTATTGAAGTTTCAGCTTCAAAATCAGTCCTTCCAGTGAACACCCAGGACTGATCTCCTTTAGGATGAACTGGTTTGATGTCCTTGCAGTCCAAAGGACTCTCAAGAGTTTTCTCCAGCAACACAGTTTGAAGGCATCAGTTCTTTAGCACTCAGCCTTTTTCATGGTCCAACTCTCACATCCATACATGACTACTGGAAAAACCATAGCTTTGACTAAACAGACCTTTGTCAGCACAGTGATGCCTCTGCTTTCTAATATGCTGTATAGATTTTGCTTTTCTTCCAAGAAGCAAGCGTCTTTTAATTTCATGGCAAGTTTTCATTTATTTATACATCTCCCACTAGACTATGAATGCCTATAGAACAGGGAATTTACCTTTTGACAATATATTCCCAGTGCCAAGTTCAAGGTCTGTTTCTCAGTATATGTTCATATGTTAGATTCATGTTGAAAAAAGTGGAAAAAAAGTGAAAGTGTTAACTGCTCAGTCACATCCAACGCTTTGTGACCACATAGACTGTAGCCTGCAAGGCTCCTCTGTCAATGGGATTTCCCAGGCAAGAATACTGGAGAGGGTAGCCATTCTCTTCTCAAGGCTATCTCCCTGAGAAGATAGATTCTTTACTAACTGAGCCACAAAGGAAGCTGTAAATGCATGTTGCATAAATACAGGGGGGGACATTGAGGGGGGAAATTCTCTATTGCTCTTAAGTTTGGGTCTCTTCAATCATTTATTTTCCAAATGAACATCTAACCAATATGTTTAACTCTTGTTTTCACATGTATGGAACCATCTGAACTGTGACTAACACCTTGAATCTTTAAAATTTTAATTTTAAAGAATATTTTTAAAAATATTTTAAATTATTGAGAGTCTACAAGGTGACAGACACTATGCTGGGGTGGGGAGTGTATTGATGAACCAGACATTGTCACTGTACTTGAGAACCTCTCTGTGGAGTATGAGAACTTAGAAACCATTTAACTCAACTTTCTCAATTTACAGATGAGGAAATAGAGACTCCTAAGAGTTGTTCAGACTGATGGAAAATGTTTTGATTTATTCATAAGACTTTAATATGTCTGTGAGGAGTTACTGTTCAGTGAGAGGTGTTAGTTATTTGGGCCAAAGAAATTGGTTTTTACCCGTGTATGGATTATCTTTTCTTTGATCTTGCCTTTCTTTTTAATAGGTGATGATTATGTAGATGATATTTACTAAGCCTTTGATTTATAAGGAACTGGCACTAGCTGGCACTCCAGTTCTCTGGAAACTCACAGCCTACTCTACTAGAAATTTCTTTACGGTTCCTGAGGTCATTTATTCCTGACATGGCTTCTGACACCTCTCCCATTTGTTATTATTCCTTGTTAAATCACTTCCTGAGAAGGCTTGAGAATGTTTTCCATCTTAGATGGCACAGTTTATATTGACTTTCTCTAGCTGAAAGTAAAGTTCTGAGAAGAGACTGAAAGGGGTCATTTTTCTGTGTTTACAGAGGATGGAGGTGAAAATCTCTCTGGAGGAGAAGGAGAATTGGCCAGGGAGTTCAATTAACCTTCCACTGGGAGGGGTGGATTGTGTGCTGGGCACTCTGCATGTTTGGGCAGGGGGAGGGGAGGGGAGAGGGGATATCGCTGCCCACCCTCGCACAGAAGCCTGCAGTAGCCACAGGCAGCCTGGGGAGTCTGTCATTGAGTGAGCCACATACCCAGGACAAACCAAGGAGTGGTCAGGGCTGCTCACCCAGAAACCTGGAGAAACATCTCTCTGCAGGAGACAGCTTTGGGGTTGGCCTCACATAGGTTGCTTTCAACAGTTTGTTTGCCAAAGAAAAAGAAGGCAGGAGACTAAAAGCTGGAGGCTGTAAAGAGACACGATTCTGTCTGAATGTACATGACGAAGGCAGGACCCCACTAAGCCTAGGACTCGCAGTGGTTTTGGGGACAGCCGCGTCTCCCTGTGGTGTTGACCGGCTCTTCCTCTTGGTCTTACTGTCAAGCAGAGCTCTGGAGCGGAGAGACCTCCAGTGCATGCACTTGGGCCCATCAAGGCAAATGGACATAGATCTGAACTTCCTAGGAATGAGAGCTCTTCAATTTGTCTAGCACCCCTTTGCAGTCTTCCAGGGAATCTTGTCACACAGCCTCCGGGGTAGACGTGAGTTTGATGGGACTTGTCCTGGCAAAAGTTAGCTCATTTCCTTACTGATCAGGGACATGTCCTGGGGAAGGTCAGCATTTCACAGTGTTCTTGTCTGGGGGAAGGGTGTGTGTGTATCCACGCATCTGCGTATCTGTGTGTGTGTGCATGTGTGCATCTGAGCGTACATCTGCTGTGTGCATCTGTTTCTGTGTGTCCCTCTGTGTGCATTTGTGCACCTGCCCCTCCTCTACCAGTGGCTGCAGAACAGCCTGCGGGAGGGCAGGGATGGCCCAGAGTAGCGCCTCTGCCAGGCGGCCATCCAGAAACTGCAGGAGTACAGGAGTACTGCAGGAGTACAGGAGTACTGCAGGAGTATGTGTCTGTGCATCTCCGAATGACAGTGTGTGTATACACCTATGAGTGCATCTGTGTGTACATCTGTCTGTGTGTACCTGTGTTTCTGTGTGTGCCTCTGTGTGTGTGTCTGTGTACCTCTGTATGGGTATGTCTCTGTGCATTTCTACATGAGTGTGTTTATGCATCTGCACAACCATGCATCTGTGTATCCGTGTCCATCTGTGCATCTCTGTATGACAGTGTGTGCATGTATTTCTGTATCATTGTATGTGTACATGTTCACACAGGGTGGAGGGAACACAGCAATGGGATGGGGAGGGGCACTAGGTCCCTGACTCAAAAAGCAAGCACCCGTCTTTTGTAATGCTCTCCTGCCATGTTTTCTATCTGAGAAGGCTCACTGTTGTAACAGGAGTTTTTGTTTTTTCCCCTCCCAGGTGTGAACCAATCCAGGGGAGGTCACCCTGTCACCACTGGAGGAATACCTCATTTCCAGGTCCTCTGCATGAGCCCGACTGTGAAGTGAACCAAGCAGGGACTGGTCCGGCACTTGCTTCCTTTCCTCATTGACGCTCCAGGCCCAGCGATTGTTCCCCTTTTGCTCCGATTGTGAACCATCCTCCTCTTGCCAAAGCAAACAGCCTGGACTGGAGGAGGAGTTCCTCAGGCTTGTCTGCCAGCCTGAACATGGACGCAGGCCGAGCAGACGACAGCCCGCGTTCCCGAGGGACGTGGGGCCCCGCGGGGCCCAGCCCTCAGGAGCAGGTCCTCTCGTGATGCTGGCGCCCGGGAGTGAGCACCATGCCCATCACCGAGGACAATGCCGGGCTGCACCTGCCCCTCCTCTACCAGTGGTGCAGAACAGCCTGCGGGAGGGCGGGGATGGCCCAGAGCAGCGCCTCTGCCAGGCGGCCATCCAGAAACTGCAGGAGTACATCAGGCTGAACTTCGCTGTGGATGAGAGCTCCATCCAGCCCGACCGCAGCCCCCCTGGGATGGAAATCTGCACAGTGTACCTCACCAAGGAGCTGGAGGATGCGGAGACTGTGGGCCTCAGTTTTGGGAACATCCCTGTGTTTGGAGACTATGGGGAAAAGCGCAGAGGGGGGAAGAAGAGCAAAACCCACCAGGGCCCTGTGCTGGATGTGGGCTGCATCTGGGTGACAGAGCTGAGGAAGAACAGCCCGGCCGGGAAGAGTGGGAAGGTGCGCCTGCGGGACGAGATCCTCTCGCTGAACGGGCAGCTGATGGTCGGAGTTGATGTCAGTGGGGCCAGGTGAGTGGGGGGCAGATGTGGGACCCTTGTGGCTCACTTATGCCTGATGCTGAGGGCTGCGAGTCCTCCTGTGGTGAGAAGCCAACAGCATTTATCCTATGAAGGGAAACTGCATACTCTTGAGATTTTGTGGTATTTATGTTTGTTTTGCTTCTTTCTCTCTTAGAAGACTCAGGCTCAGAGTTTTCCCTTTTTTCTCGAAACTTGGGTAAGAAAGAAAAGAAACGGTACATGATAAGAGGATGAGAAATACTACATTGAGTTAGACCCTCTTTTCTACTCAACCCAGCATCTTACTTCCACCCGGAAGGGCATAGACTGGGTCCTGGGTATGTTTCCATCTGCCTGTCCCTATAACCTTTGCCACCAACTCACAATTCAGAAGGCTCTTGAGATGCTTAGAAATATCTTTAGAGCACCACTCTACCGTTTCCTCATCCTGAGAAGATCCCCTCGGATCTCATCTCAATGAATTTATTTCTGGCAGTAAGTTATGGTTGGACTGTTTTGTTGTTTCTTGAGTGAATTATGGTCCCCAAGACCACCTTCAGCTTCTATGATTCACTAGGAGAACTCACAGAACTCAGAAAAGCTATTATACCATGGTTATAGTTTTATTACAATGAAAGCAATCAGATTAAAATCAACAAAGGTGCATAGAATCCAGGAGAGACCAGGAGCAAGCTTCCAGCTGTCCTCTCCTGGTAGAGTTATACAGAAGTAGTCAATTCTCCCAGCAACAATGCGTGACAACATATATGGGGGTCAGTTAGTCACCTAGACATCCCAAGCCTGTGTAGCTGACCTTTGTTACTAAGTATCCAGTCCTTCCAGAAGTCAAACTAATACTACATGGTCTGAGGCCCCCACCAGAGATCACATTATTAGCATAAACTATCTGGTGTGGCCGGAGACCTCTGGTATACAATGACACTCTTTGTTGCTGTTCAGTCGCTCAGTCATGTCCAGCTCTTTGTGACCCCATGGACTGGAGCTCGCCAGGCTTCCCTGTCCTCCACTGTCTCCCAGAGTTTGCTCAGACGCATGAAATAGGAAATAGGCCTGTGGGTATTCTAAGATGCACCCAGGATTTTTTTAGTCAAGTATGGTAAGACATGCAGACAGAGGAACAAGTGTCACGAAGGAAGGAGTTTATACCCCAGGTGCCTAGAGGCAGGAGGCACAGCACTGTGTACGGAGCCACGGGGGGAGGCACCAGCCCTGCTCAGGAGGCTGAGGGTGAGAGGGGAGAACAGGGCCCAAAGCCTTTATTAGGGGTTTCCAGGGAGAGGCTGGGCGAGACGCGGTAGGCACACTGAGGAACCTTAGGAGAGGATAGCTTTAGTCATTTCGGCCAGCTCTGAGCTATAGGGGTGGTCTCCAGTTGTGCAGTACCTGACCCTGGCTAATTTAGACAGAGAAATAGAGACTTGATATGTGGCAGTGGTGGTGGTGGTTTAGTTGCTGAGTTGCATCTGACTTTTGTGACCACATGGACTGTAGCCTGCCTGGCTCTTCCTTTCATGGGATTCTCCAGGAAAGTATACTGGAATGGGTTGCCATTTCTTCTCCAGGTGTGATGTGTGAGAGTTGGTTAAAAGAAACAGTCGGGATCTGGGCTCTGACTGGTTGGTTAGTATTATTCATATCAAAGGTGCACTCCTCAAGAGAGTTGTTTGCTAGCTCTAGGAGTTAGCTGCCCCTGATGGATAGGAGCGGCAGTCTCTCTAGGATCAAGTGTCCAAATTCCAGAGCATCAAGAATAAAGGAACTAAGGGAACAGCCAGTGTACTACTGGACTCTGAATATTTTCTATGGCTAAGGGAGTAAATCCTCCAAGCAAAATTTTTTCACTAGGCAACAGTCACGGCTCAGAAATTCCCTTCTCTAAGGGGCTGTTGTGTGTAGGCCAGCTAATGAAGCGCTAGGTGAAAGAAAGTCTACCCAGGAGGTCCTCAGGTATAGGCAGGGAAGAAGGAGAAGGCCAAAACCCTCTGCTTAGTCTTCAAGACATTATAAAAGGGAATCAGGCAATGGGACAAGGGCTCCTGGAGTCCTGGTCTCCCAGTGCCCAGAACAACCAGGACATTCACAAGACAGGAGAGGAAAAGACTGGGTTGATTTTTCAGGATTGCCTCCTTAGTTCTCTGGCATCAGTTCAGTTCAGTTCATTTCAGTTGCTCAGTCGTGTCCGACTCTTCGCAACCCCATGAATCACAGCACGCCAGGCCTCCCTGTCCATCACCAACCCCCGGAGTTCACTCAAACTCATGTCCATCGAGTCGGTGATGCCATCCAGCCATCTCATCCTCTGTCGTCCCCTTCTCCTCCTGCCCCCAATCCCTCCCAGCATCAGAGTCTTTTCCAATGAGTCAGCTCTTCACATCAGGTGGCCAAAGTACTGGAGTTTCAGCTTTAGCATCATTCCTTCCAAAGAAAACCCAGGACTGATCTCTTTTAGAATGGACTGGTTGGATCTTCTTGCAGTCCAAGGGACTCTCAGGAGTCTTCTCCAACACCACAGTTCAAAAGCATCAATTCTTCTGCACTCAGCTTTCTTCACAGTCTGACTCTCACATCCATACAGGACGACAGGAAAAACCATAGCCTTGACTAGGCGGACCTTTGTTGGCAAAGTAATGTCTCTGCTTTTGAATATTCTATCTAGGTTGGTCATAACTTTTCTTCCAAGGAGTAAGCATCTTTTAATTTCATGGCTGTGGTCACCATTGGCAGTGATTTTGGAGCCCCCCAAAATAAAGTCTGACACTGTTTCCCTATCTATTTCCCATGAAGTGATGGGACCAGATGCCATGATCTTCGTTTGCTGAATGTTGAGCTTTAAGCCAACTTTTTCACTCTCCTCTTTCACTTTCATCGAGAGGCTTTTGAGTTCCTGTTCACTTTCTGCCATAACGGTGGTATCATCTGCATATCTGAGGTTATTGATATTTCTCCTGGCAATCTTGATTCTAGCTTGTACTTCTTCCAGCCAGTGTTTCTCATGATGTACTCTGCATATAAGTTAAGTAAACAGGGTGACAATATACAGACTTGACGTGCTCCTTTTCCTATTTGGAACCAGTCTGTTGTTCCATGTCCAGTTCTAACTGTTGCTTCCTGACCTGCATATATATAGGTTTCTCAAGAAGCAGGTTAAGTGGTCTGGTATTCCCATCTCTTTCAGAATTTTCTACAGTTTATTGTGATCCACACAGTCAAAGGCTTTGGCATAGTCAATAAAGCAGAAATAGATGTTTTTCTGGAACTCTCTTGCTTTTTCAATGATCCAGTGGATGTTGGCAATTTGATCTCTGGTTCCTCTGCCTTTTCTAAAACCAGCTTGAACATCTAGAAGTTGACGGTTCACGTATTGCTGAAGCCTGGCTTGGAGAATTTTGAGCATTACTTTACTAGCGTGAATTATAACAAAAACCATTTACTGAGCAGTTATGGCTCTAGGGACTCTCTACCGCCACTGTCATTCAATACCTACTACAACTCTATATAAGGGCTTCCCCGGTGGCTCAGATGGTAAAGAATCTGCCTGCAATGCGGGAGACCAGGGTTCGATTCCTAGGTTGGGAAGATCTCTTGGAGAAGGAAATGGCAACCCACTCCAATATTCTTGCCTGGAGAATTCCATGGACAGAGGAGCCTGACGGGCTACAGTTCATAGGCTTGCAAAGAGTCTGAAGTGGCTGAGCGTGAACAGGAGCCCAACTCTGTGAAGGACAGCTTTAGATGAGAACCTTTACCACGGAGAGGGCATGCGGCTTACACAAGGTCACCTGAGAAAGAGGCACAACCAGCTGTGAACATGAGCTTAGCCGCCACCGCAGCCTGAATGTGAGCCTAGCCGCCGCCACAGTCTGTGCTCTTGAGCCCTGTCCGATACCACCTCAAATCTTGGGTCCTTGTCTTGCCGTCTGGTGCTCAATTTCATGGATGGTTTATAGCTTCACAAAGTACCTCCTCGACATAATCATAGACAAAAGGGCAGTAAGTGACAAGAACAAACTCTAAGGCTTCCACTTACCCAAACAGACAAGGAAAACAGAAGCCACTCCCTGTTCTCGCCTACCATCTCTTATGTAAGGAACTCAGTTTTCATATAAATGTCCTTACATCTAGCCTGAACTTGAGGACTAGAAGCCCTTTGAGATTAAGTGTCAAGGAGCTGAAAGTGTTTTGAATGTTCTCAAGATATCCTTTTTCACTCTTTGTAACTTAACTGTTAGCTTCAACACCAGATTTCCCCACACACCTATGTAGGTTTTGTCCTAAAAAAGTGGTGAGTGGGAATTTGGTTCTACGGAAACCCCAATATACCTCTCTCCCCCTCTGCAGACAGCCCCCTCAGTGACTGTATATTCACCATTACTTGTAAGCAACAGATTTCAGGTGTCAACATGCTAATTTCCCTATCCCCCCACCAACATGACAAGTTGGAATATCACTTGGAATTATAATAAGAGGCATGCTTTTGGGGCAAGCCATTCTGCCCCTTCTCTTGAGTTTGATGTTGAATTCAAAAATCCCTTAGATGATGTTACGGGTTGAATTATGTGTCATGCCCCTCCAGATTCACCTGTTGAAGTCCTATCCTCCTCCCCACCCAGTGCCGAGAATGTGGCTTTATTTGGAAGTAGGATTGCTACAGATGTATTTAGTGAAGACAAGGCCCTAAGGGAATAGGGTCGGCCCCTGGGCCAGTATGACTAGCATCCTTATATAAAAGGCAGATCTGGGGACACAGACATGCACACAAGGAGAATGTCTTGTGAAGGCTGGGGTCAGGCTGCCACAAGACAAGGATCTACAAGAAGTTAAGAAGTTCTATAGGGTCTATAGGAAGTTCTATAGGAGAAGGAAATGGCAACCCACTCCAGTATTCTTGCCTAGAGAATCCCAGGGATGGGAGAGCCTGGTGGGCTGCCATCTATGGGGTTGCACAGAGTCGGACACGACTGAAGCAACTTAGCAGCTTACCATAGGGTCTGTGAAAGTGAAAGTGAAGTTGCTCAGTCGTGTCCGACTCTTTGTGACCCCATGGACACCAGGCTCCTCCATCCGTGGGATTTTCTAGGCAACAGTACTGGAGTGGGTTGCCATTTCCTTCTCCAGGGATTCTTCCCGACCCAGGGATCGAACCCAGGTCTCCTGCATTGTAGGCAGACACTTTACCGTCTGAGCCACCAGGAAAGTCCAGCTTAGGGTCTATGGGGTCACAAAGAGTTGGACAGTACTTAGTGATTGAACGAGAGGGACCTGGAACAGATATTTCTCCCATACTCAGAGGGAGTGTAGCTCTGCCAACACCTTGATCTTGGACTTTCAGTGTCAGAACTAAAAGAGTAATTTCTGTTGCTTCGGCTACTTGGTTTGTGGTACTATATTGTGACAGCTCTAGCGAACTAACACATGCGATATTTCGACCCTGTCACCTACGGCTGGTCAGTTATTCAAACAATTTCCTCCCTGACAAGGTCGCTCTGGAAACTTTAGAGCGTTGTGGTTGTTTTTGGAAGAGGACACTCTGAAAATTGTGTGTGGGTTAAGTGTGGGAGGAGCAGGTGCAAAATGTAAAAGATGAGCTCATGGTTGGCTTATTTTAAAAATTAGCTTAGGGTCAGTTTGGAAAGATCATCCCTGCAGGAAGAGCAGAGACTCACAGCCATGGGTCTGACACCCATCTGCACCCCTAGAACCACTTTCAGAGCTTAACCTGACAGCGTCCCAAACTTATCCCCAAACCTCAGACCCCATTCTGCTCTCTCCCTGACTGACACTCCCAGGGTCTGCAGCTTGCTTCCAGGCTCCCCGAGTAGCTCTGGGAACCCCTCATTCTTTTGAGTCACGGTGGAGTGAACTTCTTGAGAACTTTCTGAGGTGGGGAGGGGTACCAGTAATGGGTGCTGTCACCATGCCGGATCTTGCAGGCATGGCTGGTAAACATATGGAGGAAAGCTTTTGTTTGCAACTCTATCATACCTACTCTGGGGAAGATGAGGTTTTCTGGAATGTTCTATTTATATCTTTTTGGTGAAGGGAGAACTGGGAAGATTTTTTTACATTATTTCCTACAAGGAATACTTTGTAACCCCAGTCCCTCCCCCCCACTATCCTCCCTCCCCTAGCTTTCTATAAGTAAACCAGATCTGTTCCCTGAGGACAGATTGTTCCAAATTGGTAACAAGATGTGGAATTAATTAAAATACAACCCACACACCAAAACAAAAACAAGTAGCCTTTTCTGAAAAGTAAAAGGGCCCATGTTCCACTGAAAATGTATTTTTTCAGGGTATCAAACTCAACTGGACTGTTCAGAACACATGGGCCTGGGCGAGGCGGATCTGGCTTCTAGACCGTGTGGGTGAATGACCTCAGCCACGCGAGGCTGGTGCTGTCCCCAGCGGGGTCGTTTAGTGGGTGAGATAAGATTTACTTGATGTCCTGAATAGGCCTCTGGCACATGTCGATGTTCAGTCAAAGGTAGCTTTTCACATTCTTCCTGGTTGGCCTCAGGCGACCTGAACCCAGGGCACAGCCTGAACTAAGAAAAGGCCTTTGAGTTTGAAGGGCAGTATCCGGGTGCATGCTTAGTTGCTCGGTCGTGTCTGACTCTGTACAACGCCCCTATGGACTGTAGCCCCCCAGGCTCCTCTGTCCATGGGGATTCTCCAGGCAAGAATACTGGAGTGTGTTGCCTTGCCCTCCTCCAGGGGATCTTCCCAACCCAGGGATCGAACCCAGGTCTCCGGCATTGCAGGTAGATTCTTTACCCTCTGAGTCACCAGGGAAGCTCTTAAAGGGCAGAGAAGAGCCTAAAACTCCAGGAGTTTGCTCAGCAGGAAAAGAGAGTATTCTTCAACCCAGAAATCAGGGTAATATTCAAACACTGAGTGACCTGTAAAGGTGTGGGTAACAGCCTGTAGAAACGATGCTGGTGCCTGCAGGAAAGGGTCCTGGAGCCCCTCAGGGCCAAACAGCACCTTTGAGTTACTGGGGTGTGAGATATATACGTGGTCCACGGCGAGGGGCCAGGGTACTGAGCTGGCAGGAGGACCTGGGGAGCTTAGGGCCGTTGGCCAACTGAGACAGAATTACTCCTGGGGTGACTAGCTGGATGTCAGAGGTAACCTGACCAGAGGTAACCTTCAGCTCAGTACCACTGCCTTTAAATTGTGTGTAAAACTAAATTTAGGGTTGTTACAAGCTCAGACTCTGGTTACCCATGGCAACCCTGAGTTCTCTCTAGGTTATAGCAGATTTTAAACAGAGTGTCAGGAGGCTGCTAGAAGGTGTTACTTGGAGAAATGACTGCAGGTAGTGATGTAGGAGACTGCAGGAAGGAAGAATTGCCAATTATAACTTTATAATGTAGCCTCTGGGGCCATTACACACAAGGGTCCTCCTGCCTACCTGAATATGCCCATAGGCACCCAGTACTCTATTGAAGACTATATATATAGTAAGAGGTAGTCATCCTGATGACCTAGAACATTCAGGAAAGGTTAAATTACATTCAGTTTGCCATTTAAGGAGCCAGAGAAGCGTGTAATACACTTCTGAGAGATTTCCATTACGGAAGGTTAAAAGGAAAACAAGTTTCAGCATTTAAAATTCAATTATCTGGAAACTTCATCAAGTGGAACAGCCCATTCCCCAAGGATGTGGCGTCAATGGAGCGTTGCAAGGGCCTTACATTCGTGCCCACTTCATTCTTCTCTGCCTGCTTGCCCCACGTGCTGTTTCATTTCATGTCATGCTTTCTGGAAGGCAGCCCAGATTTCATCCAAGTCCTATTTTCTCACTGTACGGAGTAGGAAACTAAGGTTCTGGAAGAAGGTTTCCTGGGGTCAAGAGCAAGGACCAGACTTCAGGGCCTCTGACTGAAATTCTAGAACTTTTTCTTCAACACTATAGTAACCAATGAAATTAGATTTCTTTTTTTTTTTGACCTTTACTGTTGGTTGCAAGATACAAATTGAAAATAACATTTTCCTGCATATTTCTACATCCATTCTCTAAACGGATGGTAGTTACATCTAGAACCTTCCTTCTCAACAAGAGTTTAACTCTTAGCAGCTTCATCAATGTGTAAGTGATGGCCATCGGACTGGGCTTTCCCTCAGGTCTTCCACACACTTTCTGGGCAAGGCTGTGGACCATCCTCTGCCGTCGCCTGCCACCTTGTGGTTGAAATCAAGCATGCCGCTAAGGAGCTTTACTACTACTACTACTACTAAGTCGCTTCAGTCGTGTCCGACACTGTGCGACCCCATAGATGGCAGCCCACCAGGCTCCCCCGTCCCTGGGATTCTCTAGGCAAGAACACTGGAGTGGGTTTTAGTCAGGCTTATTATTAGGCTGTGCAAGTTTCTCACCTGCACCATTAGGATGTTTTCAGCCTTCAGAGCTCTCTTCTAGAATGGGAACATCTGAGCCATCCCTAAGCGAAAGGTGACTCAAGCACCATTCCCCCTCCTCTGGGTGCCTGGTCTCCTCGTGCCGCTCCCAAGAGCTGCCCCAGCCTGGCTCCGCACAGGGCAACCCCTCCCCACTACACTCAGAGCCCCTGTCCCCTACAAGTAGACAAGTAACTGATCTGATAAACCCACTCGTGGTTAGCTCTTGGTGACAGATGGTGGGGGGAAGTTGTCCGTCCCCAGCCCACCTCAAGTCTCCTGGAATCAGAAAGCCTCAGCGGGGGGTGAGTACAGGCAAAGCCAATGGGGTGGATTCCTTTAGAAGCGTAGCATCTTTGTGCACCCTCAATCACAGCTTGTAGGTAACTCCAGGGCCACTTACATGGCATATTTTCAAGATTTGTTTGTTCTTTTTGTTTTTTAATTGGAGGATAATTCCTTTACAGTGTTGTAATGGTCTCTGCCACACTACAATGTGAATAAGTATATATATAACGTACATATAAATATATTATTTATATTTTATATATTTATGTATATGTATTATTTTATATGTATATTATATAATGTTTTTATGATTGTATAAATATATATTAAAATAATATGTATTTATATAATTATACTGATTTATATCTATCAATCACTCATAATTTATATATCCCCTCTCTGGGTCTATTCTTGTGAGGGGAGAGATTGCATTAAAAGGGCCGCTTTCTATGATTTAAAGAGAGGTAAGGTTGCAGAGCTCCATTCAGAGATACTCTTTAACTTCAGCCTAGTAACCTGCTTCTCCCCGTAGCCCCATCAGAGCTGCTACTGGGGGACTGATTTCAACCATGGGAGATGGAAAACCCAAGTATTCTACTTGAGACACTCACTTTGAGCTCTTAGCTGTACTTGTGAGAATCGTTGTAACTGTAAACCAGAAAGAGAAAGAAATGCTGGGAGCATCTCAGTGTGATCGTTGTGCTACCAGCTTGACTTCATAGCCTTCTCTCTCTGGACGCTCTGGGGCCATTTTCAGGAATTTTGATTCCTACTTCATTTTAGGTCCAGATATTAAATGAGTGATAAATATTTTTATTCTCTCATTTTGAGCACCAGATGCCCTGAAGAGGTTTTCTTTTTCTAACG
Organism: Madoqua kirkii; assembly: GCA_006408675.1. NCBI lineage: Eukaryota > Metazoa > Chordata > Mammalia > Artiodactyla > Bovidae > Madoqua > Madoqua kirkii. The sequence continues at coordinate 9,825 of SJYC01003643.1, read as the reverse complement.
GTGACTGTCCAAGCTTCAGCACCTGTTTCAGCCCTTGTCCCTCTTTGGTCTTCTGGAATGGAGACAGATGACCACAAGGCCTGGCTTAGATGTCCCTAATTAACTTGTTTGCCAAGCCCAGAGGTTCAAAGACTTGAATCCCTGTGTTTTGGGGTCCACCTAGTGGTTGTTGCCTGCTTGTAGGGGACAATAAAATCTGCTATTATGAGGACACATATGCGTGTGTGTGTGCGCAGTGTATGCTTTTTGCAATTTATAATAAAACATGAGGCTTCCCTGGTAGCTTGGCTGGTAAAGAATCTGCCTGTAATGCAGGAGACCTTGGCTCTATTCCTGGGTTGGAAAGATGCCCTGGAGAAGGGATAGGACTCCAGTATTCTTGGGCTTCCCTGCTGGCTCAGACAATAAAGAATTGACCTGCAATGCAGGAGACCTCGGTTCGATCCCTGGGTTGGGAAGATCCCCTGGAGGAGGGCATGGCAACTCACTCCACTATTTTTGCCTGGAGAAGGCCCAAGGACAGAGGTGCCTGGTGAGCTGCTGTCCATGAGGTCACAAAAAGTCAGACACGACCAAGTGACTAAGCCCACAACACGAAACATGGGTTTTCATGAGATTCTTCTTTGTCTTTCTCCAAAGATTTTGAGAGTGTGAGTTGTTATGCTGTTTAAAATAAATGATGTGGAGATGTCACTGTTAGTGGCATTTTGGATGACAGGGCTTTCCAATGCTGAAATGAACAGAGCTCAAAGGTGTGAGTATCTGGGTCTTTTGTACCTCCGGGTCACAGACAGCTAGAGGCAGGGGTGTCAGTGATAGTCTAATTAGCTGGCTTATCCCACCAGGAAAACAATGATTCTATCATTTATAACATCTCTTGGGCTTAAATTTAGTCTTTCCGGGTCTGGAGGATGGCAGAGGGAGATGGTGGGCTAGCCTTTTTCCCAAGCTGAAGTGTGTGTTTGCCGTGCCCTTAAGCTGGCCTTGAAGGCTAGTCCATTTAAATGGGGCTGGATTAATTATGAAACTTTTGACCTTTGGGGACACAGATATACTTTCACAAATGTCCCTGAAGGAGGTCTGAACTACTATCAGGGGAAGACGAAGTAGGTGTCTTTAAAAACTCAAGCTCCATTAAGTACAGGTCTCTGTAAAACTGCATGGCAAGTCTGGAGTGTTTTTCCTGACTGATGGGTTTTATTTAGTCCACATGTGCATTGCTGGGAGGTCCTTGTCTGACCCAGCAGAACAGGCAGAGAGGGCATCAATGGTAGTCACTGGAAATGGTTCTTGCTCTAGAAAGTTCGTCATCCAGGTGGGATGAGAAGATCCATGGGGGAAGGAAAAAAGTTATTAACCTCTCAGGACATATTTTTATCTTAACAAAATAAGAAATTGAGCTTGGCTAATATTTTAGATATGAGTTGACATTGGCATCCTCAATCTGTGTGTCAGAGCCTAGGAGGGTCCCATGTCCTGTGTGTTATGTGACGTGTCCCGAGGGAAGAGAGCGTGACCCACAAAGGCCTGCTCATTGATTAATTCACTTTTAACTCATTTCAAGGATCTGTAGCTTATGTAGGCTCACTCAGAGAAGTAGGCTTATGAATTAAAGTACGTATTTGTTGGATTTAAATTAACTTTACCAAGTGAACAGATAAAGTACAATTCTTGAGGGGCTAAAAAAGATTAAAAATAATCAATGCAGGTGCAAGCAAAGCACAAGAATATGGCTGGGTTGACCCTTGCTTTACTGCTGATATGGGCTCAACCACATTATAAGTTAAACCAATGACACTCTATTCAGATTGACAAGAAATCAGACAAAAAAATTAAAGGTGAAAGCTTTCGAAAGACTATGTGAAATACAAATTTCCAGCCTCTGGCATTAAAGAAAAACCTCACCATAAGCATAGATTGTGCCTTGAGATAATCTCTAATGATGGTATAAGGCCATGATAATTAGCAAAATATTTAAAATCTAAATATCAACCACATGCATACAAATAATGTTAAATGTTTTAGCAATGTTAAAATATGCACTGCTAGTTTTTACCAAAGAAAGTGCTAGTTTTTACTAAGCAGAATTTTACTAATCTGAATATTTTAAGAGCTTCTTTGAAATTTCTTTTTACTTAATTGCTTACGGCAAAAAGTCACACACCATGAGGAAAACACTCATTCTTACTGATGCAATTTTAAAAACAGCTAAAATAATATATGGAAAACAATATAGCTGTACCATAAAAATGCCCAATTTTGTCAGCAAATTCTGCTGGAAAGTACACAGAAACCTTGCTGAAGTTTTAAAGAAACAGTTTGCCTTGTGGCAGTTCGCTGTGTGGCTGGAAATAAAGCATCGCTGATTCTCACATGTTCCAAATAAGGGTATTTGCTTGGTTCTGCTTCCGTAATGTGATAGGACACCTACTTATTCGTGAGTCACTGAAGAAAAGAGGTACCAGAAAAGATATGTTTTCAAAAGGCAATGACTTCTTTAGTTAAAATAATGCTTTATGGAGAAATTATATAAGGTAACAGCTGCTTGGATTCAAATTTTAAATTCAGGGTAAGGTCATAAAAATAGGCTAGAACATGAAAGTGACTGACTGCATTGGCCCTAGGAAAGCTGAGACAGCAAGGAAGCTAAAGTCAGAAGTGCCAAAAATGCTAAAGAATGGCATCAGTTTGGTTAATTCTGTAAAAAGAAGGCTTTTAAAAGTAGTGGAATTTTTATTCTTCTCTGTACTAAGATGGGGAATGACCGTGGAAATGTTTCACTCTGTAGAGGTCTGATGTTTATCTTGAGGCAAAGCATTTAGCATAATCCAACTTTTAAGATGGCTGTACAGTATTTTCCTTCTACAAAAAAGACACTTTAAATTTGCCCACTTTATCTATGAACAAGTAGTTTTCAATGGCCTGCTTCCTAGGGGCTATTTCTGCAAGCACACACACACATAATCTGTCTTTCCAAGGTAAAGATGATATAGAAAGAATGAATAAGGAAGTATCTGGAAGCAACCCAAATGTCCATCGACAGATGAATGGATAGAGAAGGTGTGGTACATATATACAATGGAATATTAGCCATAAAAAGGAATTAAATTGGGTTCTTTGTAGTGATATGGATGGACCTAGAGTCTGTCATAGTGAGTGAAGTAAGAGAAAAGCAAATATGGTCTATTAAGAGATATGTGTGGTACCTAGAAGGATGGTACACATGAACCTGTTTGCAGGGCAGGAGCAGAGACACAGACGCAGAGAACTGGTATGGAGACACAGGAGGAAGGGGAGCATGAGATGAACGGGAAGAGCAGGATTGACACATATACGCCGCTGCTGCTGAGTCGCTGCCGTCGTGTCCGACACCGTGCGACCCCATAGACGGCGCCCACCAGGCTCCCCGTCCCTGGGATTCTCCAGGCAAGAACACTGGAGGGGGTCACATATACACTACCCTGTGTGAAAGAGATAGCTAGTGGGAAGCTGCTGTATAGTAGAGGGAACTCAGCTCAGTTCTGTCTTGACTTGGGCAGGGGGGCGGGATGGGGAGCAGGGTAGGAGGGAGGTTCAAGACGGAGGGTATATATGTATACTTACAGCTGATTCACTTCCTTGTACAGCAGAAACTAATACAACATTGTAAACCAGGCAAGACACTGGAGGGGGTCACATATACACTACCCTGTGTGAAAGAGATAGCTAGTGGGAAGCTGCTGTATAGTAGAGGGAACTCAGCTCAGTTCTGTCTTGACTTGGGCAGGGGGGCGGGATGGGGAGCAGGGTAGGAGGGAGGTTCAAGACGGAGGGTATATATGTATACTTACAGCTGATTCACTTCCTTGTACAGCAGAAACTAATACAACATTGTAAGGCAATTATACTCCAATTAAAAATAAAACAAAGCACTCACTACTACTTGAAAGAAATTCATGCTATAGAAAGAGCATTTTCAAAATGGATTTCTGGAAATGTTTCCATGCTTATTACTTTTTTTGCCAAAATGTTATATATGCCAACAAAAAGTTTCATAGGCACATATTTGAAATCTTGAGAACAAAATTTTCTATTTCTTAAATCTTCCATAGAGTTTTACAAAACGTATGTTAAAAATTATTTTAAAAAAAACAGTACCTCCCAATAACTTGGCAAAGAAAACTCCAAATTGAAAATTAACACAAAATTTTAACTAAAACTTTTGCAAAAGTGGTGGATAGGGCTGCAAAATGAAAACTACTTTTTATTATGTGCTACCGCTAATGTGCTGTTTCCATTTGGGTCTCCCTGTCCTTGAGAGGTAGCTTCAGCTATGGCAGACTTTAAAACCAACATCCATTTATTTTGAACTTAAAGTCGTACTTGTGAATTATCACATTCCAAAATGTTAAGCCAAGTCTTTGAAGCCCTTGGAGTATATTTAACTATATAGCTTTAACTAAAAGTAATATTCACTGTGTATAATTTATTTTAGTAAAGGTGGAAAAGATTTTAAAGTATTAAGCACTTCATATTAAGTGTATATTTTAAAATTTTAGCTTTTACATATATGTTTTATAATGTATATATGTACTAGTATGTGTACATGTTTAATAAATAAACATGTGTGTGTGTGTGTGTGTGTGTGTGTGTATATAATATATATATATAGGGTTGGCCAAAAAGTGTATTTGGGTTTTCCATACTTTTTGGCCAATCCTATGTATGAATGGACTTCTCAAAGTGGCTCAGAGATAAAGAACCTGCCTGCAAACTCGGGAAACATGGATTTGATCCCTGGGGTTGGGAAGATTCCCCTGGAAAAGGAAATGGCAACCCACTCAAAGTATGGACAGAGGATACTGGTGGGCTATAGTCCATACAGTTCATGGGGCTGCAAAGAGTCAGACATGGCTTAGTGATTGAGCACGCGCGCACACACACACACACACACACACACACACACACACACACACACACACACGGGGTGCATGCTTGTATCTTTTTCTTATTTTTCTGAGCATAAGAAGTCAACAATTCTAGAGTAGTCATCTCACAATATAAAGGTTAGCCCTAGCCGCCACAGAAACGTCTCATTTGAGATTTGTGGGATCTAAATGTTTCCCATCAGTCCAGTGCCCAGCAGTCCTCCTTGACTGGCTCTCCAGAGAGCTGGCTTCCTTGGGCTCTGCAGGCATGAACCTAAACCGTTCCGATCCCTCCACACTTGCTGTCCTGGTGGCCCCTGGGTTCCGACCATGCGGTGTCCTGCTCAGCCGCCCCACCCAGCACAGATGCCCTGGCCCTGCTGCTCTCCCTCCTCTTGCTAACTGCTTGCTCCCTGGACCATTTTGCAAGCTGTCTTTGTCTGATTATTTTTCCTTTTATTCATCCCAGAGCAGCATATTTATAAAGCTATTAGTTAATGTTTCAGGCTCCCAGTCCCTCTCCCCACACTAGTCATTGTTTATTTCAGTGGCAACACTAAAATAACATTGAAGCGGCATTTCAAAGAAAAGAATGACTTGCAATTTTACTTCTATAATTCTCAACTGATTTAATTTTTCTCTGTTAATATTTAATTGGTGACCATGTGAATGTAGCCCTACCACCCTAACTCAACAGATTTGTCTATTTCTATCTCTTCTATGTTCATCAGCAATATATATTTTTCAGACTACCTTATTTTACCATTGGTGAGTCATGCTTGTACATGGCAAAACATTCAAGTAGAATAGAAGGACAGTGACTGAGATTTCTCCCCAGTTCAGACCCCTCTCTCTCATTTCTAGCTGTACCCCAGGGCCCTACTCTGTTACCAGCTTAGGAGTATCTTTCCAAGACTTCTCTAAACATATCCAAGTTCTCTGTGTTATTTCTGTTTTGCATAGACAGGGGCACACTATCCCTGCTATTCTGCATCTTTTTTTTTTTTTTAATTTGAAAAACCTGTCTTAAGATAGGAAACATAGTTTCTTTCTCCTTTTTAACAGCTGTATAATGTTCTACCAAAGGCTTCTAATATGATTTGTTTAATTGGTCACCAATTAATGGGCATTTTCATTGTACAGTCTTTGCTGTGTCAACAATTCTGCAGTAAATCTTATGTTCACAAGTCTCTGTGTACTGTGCATGTACAGTTAAGTGAAGGATGAATTCCTAGATGTGGAATCCTCAAAGAAATCCCATTAAAATGTTTTAATCATTGCAAATTGTTTTGCCCAAGATGTTACACTAAATTGTATCCCCACTGACAGTATGTACAAGTGTAGTTTTTCACAGTTTCACCAATGCCATAGGAATACTTTTAAAATATTGAATTATACTATGTACAGAAGTCTGTATTATCTTTCTTCACATAATATTTTCAGACTCAACCCACCTAAATTAGTAGTCTTGATAAGCATAGTCATTAGCGATAATTTAGGTAGATGTGTATAAGAGACAGCCACTACACTCAGAGCCCCTGTCCCCTACAAGTAGACAAGTAACTGATCTGATAAACCCACTCGTGGTTAGCTCTTGGTGACAGATGGTGGGGGGAAGTTGTCCGTCCCCAGCCCACCTCAAGTCTCCTGGAATCAGAAAGCCTCAGCGGGGGGTGAGTAACCATTAAAATGTTTTAATCATTGCAAATTGTTTTGCCCAAGATGTTACACTAAATTGTATCCCCACTGACAGTATGTACAAGTGTAGTTTTTCACAGTTTCACCAATGCCATAGGAATACTTTTAAAATATTGAATTATACTATGTACAGAAGTCTGTATTATCTTTCTTCACATAATATTTTCAGACTCAACCCACCTAAATTAGTAGTCTTGATAAGCATAGTCATTAGCGATAATTTAGGTAAGCATGCTCTTTCTGTCATTCCCATTTTTTCAATATTTATGTGTAACACTATATTTTAAATGCTTGTGACCAGGACTTTTCCTTTTGAATCCTCCTCCCAGGACAGATTCCCTGAAGTGAAGGTACTATGTCAAGGGACATTCTGGCAAATTGCTTTTCACAAATAGCTTTTCCAAATTATACTCTCACCAAAAATATATGAGTGCAGTGTACCAGGATCATTCAGGATTGGGTATTATGATTTAAATTATATTTAATAGAAATTAATGAAGCTAATTAAATCATTTTTATTATTTATTATATTATTTTATTTTAATTTGCATTTATTTATTTGACCAGAGAATTTGGCTGTTTCCCCTAGTTGGTTTTTTTTTTTTCCTATTTCATTTTACCTGTTTTACAAATCATTTAGTCGTGTCTTTTGTCTACTATCTGTTGGAGTCCTAATCTTCAGCAGTGGAACATGTATTTGGATATAAATATCTTAATCTTCTTAATCTCTTTGCAGTTAAAATTCCATTTAATCTTTTAATTAATCTCTTGGTTGTTATTACTATATAGAAATTTTAACTGTTTCTATGGATGAGTTTGAGTTTTTTCTCCTGTAATTGTCTTTTCACTTCTTTAATCTTAGAATGTTGCTGCCTTCTCAAAGACCTGAAACTCTCGTCTATCAGTTTTCACAACTGTATTTTAAATATATCTTGATAATTTAAATTTTAATTTAGCTGACATTTATTTTGATGTATAGTGGAAATTTTATGTCTTGCTTCTAAATTGCTGTGTAATTATCCAAACATCACTTAGTAGGAATTAATTTTCTTAAGTTGTGAGGCTTGATTTATTGTGATAGACACACATACATACATTCTATTTCTGGATATTCTATTTTTGTTCTCACCCATATGTCTATTTTTATGCTTATCACATAGGCTTTTGATCATGTTGTAACGTCTAGTAGTACTGGCTTCCTCCTCCATCTCAGTGCTGAAGCTTTTCCTAATATTGTTTGAAATTGTTACCCATTAATTTTCCCAAATTTTCTTGAGTCATGGTTTTGAGTTTCTAAGGCCATCTCAGGAGAATACTGTCTTTTCTAGTATAGCCCATCCTTCAAGGCTCAGGCCAATCCCCCTCCCACCTCCTTCTTCCCCTCCTGGGAACAGTTCTGACCTGTAACACAAAATCTATTTTCCTGGTGGCAATAGGCAGGATTCTAAGATGGCAACCAGGATTTCACACACTCCTACCTTGTACACATCCTCACATCCCCCAGAACTGTGAACTGGATGAATTTTACTCCCATGAATAAGGTATGTCATAAAAAGTCAACCTTAAGAGAGGGAGATTATTTGGGTGGGCCTGACCCAATCATACAAGCCCTTGAAAAGCAGAGTATTCTCTGTCTGGTGGCAGAAGGGGCAGCCAGGGAGGCATGTTCTACCTGACCTGGAGGGAAGCAGATATCCATGGTGTGAACTGGCCATGGAAGGACCTGAGAGCAGTCGTGATTGACAACTAGGAGGACAATGGGGACCTCTGTCCTAAAAGTGCAAAGAACTAGACTCTGCCAACAACCGATGAGCTCAGAAGAGGTCCCTGAGCCCCAGGTGAGATTGTCGGCAGCTCAAGCTATAACCTGGGTCAGTCTCATGAAACAGCAAGAAAAGAGCACCGCCGTTCGGTACTGTACCTTTGACCTGCAGGACTGCAAGCTTAGCCATGGGGTAGCTCCAAAGCCTCTACATCTGTGGGGCATTTGTTACACAGCAATGAAAACTAATACAGTGGCAACACACATTTAGAACTTCATCATTCCTAGGTCGTTCACTAATTTCACATGCATAAAATGCTGACACTCCTAATCAGATGATATACTCTCTCTCTCTCAGCCTCAATTCCCTCGTGTTTAAAATGGGAATAAAATGCATCAAATAAACTACTGAAAGATATACAACCATTGTTACCAGCAGTTACTTCTAAAGGTGGGAGATGATAACACGATCACATTTCACAAGAAGGTCGTGGGATTAAATGTTACTGTTGTTAAGTCACTAGGTCGTGTCTAACCCTTTGTGACTGCATGGAGTGCAGCACACCAGGCTTCCATGTCCTTCACCATCTCCCAGAGTTTGCTCAACCTCATGTGCATTGAGTCAGTGATGCCATCCAACCATCTCATCCTCTGTCACCCCCTTCTCCTCCTGCCCTCAGTCTTTCCCAGCACCAGGGTCTTTTCAAATGAGTTGGCTCTTCACATCAGGTAGCCAAAGTACTGAAGCTCAAATGAGATTTAATTATATAATTGGAGATTAAATGAGATGATGCCTATAAAGTTCCTTGTAGGGTATGTGGTACATGGTTAACTATAAGTATTAGCTCATTGTTACGAGAAAAGTAGCCTCTTTAAATTGCCTTTGAGAATTCTGTATATTCTGTATGTGCTAATCCTGTTTTCTACCAAGTGACCCTGGTTCTGTCTACACACACACACACACACACACACACACACACACACACCCACACCCCTACTTCCAGTGGCAACTGACAGTCCGCCTCTAGACGGGTCATTAGTTTGGTCTCCTGGGAATTTGGAGTCAAGCTAATGAGAGACCAAGCTGCTTCATTCTCTGAGATGAACTGAAAGGTCAGAAGGAGTCAGGACCAACATCCTGTCCAAGGAAAGCCAGAGCCACATGCCTGAAGTCACAGAAGGACAGACATCAAGAGGAAGTTGGTCCCTTTAGAGCCACACGGAGTGGACATGCAGAAATGGGCAGGGCTGGGAGTGTCCCCAGGGAGAGAGGGATGTGACAGGAGCTTCTCGGGTCCTGGGGACTTGTGGTTCCCATGCACTGGTTCCCACAGCGCCTAACCGGACTTGTTTGCACTCAATTTCCTTGTCCTCACAAAATTGCGTTGCTCTTTGGTCTTTCCTGGAGAAGGCAATGGCACCCCACTCCAGTACTCTAGCCTGGGAAATCCCATGGAC
>SJYC01003641.1:0-26084 GCA_006408675.1 Madoqua kirkii | reverse complement strand
AGAAGCTCCATACCCATTACCAGTCATTCCCCATTTCTCCCTTCTCCTAGCTCCTGGTGACACTAATCTACTTTTGGTCTCTATGGATTGGCCTTTTCTGGATATTTCAGTGTGTGGTCTTTTGTGCCTGGCTTCTCTCACTTGGCATAATGCTTTTAACGTTTGTCTATGTAGTAGCATGTTTCAGCACTTCATTCCTTTATATTGCCAAATAGTGTTCCATAGTATGGATGTTCAGTTCAGTTCAGTCGCTCAGTCTTGTCCGACTCTCCTCGACCCCATGAATCGCAGCATGCCAAGGCCTCCCTGTCCATCACCATCTCCAGGAGTTCACTCAGACTCACGTCCATCGAGTCCGTGATGCCACCCAGCCATCTCATCCTCGGTCGTCCCCTTTTCCTCCTGCCCCCAATCCCTCTCAGCATCACAGTCTTTTCCAGTGAGTCAACTCTTTGCATGAGGTGGCCAAAGTACTGGGGTTTCAGCTTCAGCATCATTCCTTCCAAGGAAATCCCAGGGTTGATCTCCTTTAGAATAGACTGGTTGGATCTCCTTGCAGTCCAAGGGACTCTCAACAGTCTTCTCCAACACCACAGTTCAAAAGCATCAATTCTTCAGCACTCAGCCTTCTTCACAGTCCAACTCTCACATCCATACATGACCACAGGAAAAACCATAGCCTTTACTAGACGGACCTTAGTCGGCAAAGTAATGTCTCTGCTTTTGAGTATGCTATCTAGGTTGGTCATAACTTTTCTTCCAAGGAGTAAGTGTCTTTTAATTTCATGGCTGCAGTCAGCATCTGCAGTGATTTTGGAGCCCAAAAAAATAAAGTCTGACACTGGTTCCACTGTTTCCCCATCTATTTCCCATGAAGTGATGGGACTGGATGCCATGATCTTCATGATGGACACTTGGATCATTTCCACTTTAGACTATTATAAATAATGCTACTGCAAACGTTGGTGTACAAGTTTTTGTCTGGACATTTGTTTTCAGTGCTTTTGGGTGTGTTGATGGGCATATGGAAGCTGTATGTGTAACTTTTGGAAGAACTGCCATGCTGTGTTTCAGAAGGGAATACCATTTTACTTTCCCACCAGCAGTGCATGGAGGTTCTAATTGCTCCACATTCTCATCGCTTGCCATTGTCTGCCTTTATTGTTATAGCCTTTATTGTTATAATGGGTGTGAAGTGGTATTTCACTGTGATTTTGATTTGCGTTCCCTGATGCCTTAATGATGGTGAGCACCTTTTCATGTGCTTTTGGCCATTTGTGTATCTTTGGGGAAATGTGTGCTGAAATCCTTTGCTCATTTTTCAAATTGGATCAGTTACCTTTATTTGTTGCTGTTAAAGTGTAAGAGTTCTTCATATATTCTAGATATAAATCTTTTATCGTCAAATATATGATTTGCAAATATTTTCTCAGGAAGCTACAGATGTTAAATAATTGTCACTGATTCTTTTCAACAAATGACCTAGGGGCAGGGCTAAGTTGACTTCTTGGGGAGTCAGCTCTGAATCAAATCAAAGTTAAGTTCTAGAAATGGAGCTTTTCAGAGAGCTATCAGACTGTTCAATACTGACAGTTCTCTGGGGACAGAGCTTTGGCAAACCTCCAAACTTGCCCTGACTCAGGGCTACCAGGCTGTTTGTTTGCACAGCTACCATAATTGTGAGGCTGTTGGTTTTCAAGGTTTAGGGGGCTGGGGAGAAAGAGATGAAATAGTGTAAGTTAAAATGTCACAAAGCTCACTGTGTTTTCCGAGATCCAGCCATTTTTCTTGAATAAGTGCTCCTTAGACTGCTTCAGTGGTTAGATAGCATCGCCAACTCAATGGACATGAATTTGAGCAAACTCCAGGAGATAGTGAAGGACAGAGAAGCCAGGTGTGCTGCAGTCCATGGGGTCACAAAGAGTCAGCCACGGCTTGGTAGCTGAACAACAAAAGACTGTTTCAACCCTTTAATTTCCAGAGTTCTGAAAAAGTTGCTTTTAATAATTTTTTCCAGTGGTCTTCTTGTTTTTATGGAAAAATGTATTTCTGGAGGTCTTTATTCTCTCATTCCAGAAATGCTTTCTCCAAAACCTTTTAAGTATAATATACATAAAGAGAAAGGCCCAAATCCTAAGTGTTCAGCTAGTGAATTTTTATATTAGTCTTCACTCAAATCAAGCACCAGAACTTTACCAGTACTACAGAGCCCTCTCATACCCTTAACCAGTTACTAACAGCTCCCCACCCCCTTAACCAAAGTAAAATGGTATTAATCACCATAGGATAACTTTCCTCTCCAGCACCATAATGGTTTTTTCCAACAGTTTGACTGCAATTGTTTATTCCCCAACCACTCCCTTAACATATTTCATCTAATGGCATCCTTATTTTACTTGTTAAACTTGACTTTTCAATTTTTAAAATTTAGTCTATTTAGCACACCCACTTATCTCTGTCAAGTTCCTCCTGCCTCCCCAAAGTCTTCTATCATCACAACCATCCTCCCCTTGGAGTGCTGGTTGTAATTCTCCTCTATCCCTCTTCCGAAGACTTTATAGACACACTTGATCACCCACATAAATATAGAAAGCTGGAATCACTTCAGACAAAGTTAGATGGGTTTTCCTGGGAATTTTGCACAATGTTTAAACTTTCTGATTTGTAAAGTAGAGGAGCAGTTTCTCAGAGGCTTTTGGGAAATTTATCCTTCCATGCAGATTTTTTTTTTCTTTTCCTGACCAATTTATGAGGTGGTGGGGACCCAGCTCCCTTTAGGTGTTCTTCCTGATCATGGATCATTAGTCAGCAGAAAATGAGAGGTTCTGATGAAGGATAAAACAAGATGCAGTAAATCACAGTTATTTGATGTTTCAGAGTAATTGCTTGGGAAGCAAAAAGGGGTCAAGGTGGTTGAACTGGATACAAAGAAGAACCAAGGCTGGGAAAACTTGTAAACTGAGTGAGAAAGTTGGACGAAGATAAAGGACTTGCGATAACTAATAAAATGATTAACATACAATTCTGTCTTTATAAGGAATTTTTCTCCATAGCAGAAGACAAGAGTGCTTTAGAGAACAAAGGCCAAAATTTCCAGAGTCCAAACTAATATATACTTATCTATTGTTTTGTATCTTCGCTTTAACTCTTTACTGTGAGTTGTGAGTAAAATAAAAAAATGCAAAGCAGTATGATGGCTCGTTAAAACGTGTAAATGTAATTAGCACATAAACTAGCAAACTCTGTTTCTAGGTATATACCCAAAGAATTGAAAGGAGGATTTGACAGATATTTGCACATCAGCGTTTGTCACGGCATTATTTATAACAGCCAAAAGGTGGAAACAGCTCACGTACTGACAGATGAACGAATAAACAAAGTGTAGTGACTACAGATGACCTTTAAACAGTGCAGAAGTTAGGGGTGTCAGCCCTCTGAGCAGTAGGAAATCTGTATGCTGTTCTCCTGTATCCACAGTTCTGCATCCCATGGATTCATCCAACCAGGGATCACTCCACTAGTACCGGAGCGCATGTGGCTAAGTGGCATCAGTCATGTCTGCCTCTTTGTGACCCTATGGACTGTAGCCTGTCCATTGACTTTTCCAGGCAAGAATACTGGGGTGGGTTGCCATTCCCTTCTCTAGGAGATCTTCCCGACCCAGGGATTGAGCCTGTGCCTCTTCCATCTCCTGCACTGGCATTGACAGGCAGGTTCTTTACCACTAGTGCTACCTGGGACGCCCCTGTACTGGAGAACTTATATAGAAAAAAACATCCATGTGAAAGCGGACCCTCGCAGTTCAAACCCGTGTCATTCAAGGGCCAACTGACTTGGTTTCCTCCCAGAACTCATTGAAAGGTTAAGACCCTTGTTGACAATAACTTGCAAGTGACCCCTAGAAACAAAGGTGGACAGAGAAATGTGGATTCGCTCCAATTTCCTGGGCCCTCTAGAGGGAGAAGGAAATGGCAACCCACTCCAGTGTTCTTGCCTGGAGAATCCCAGGGACGGGGGAGGCTGGTGGGCTGCCGTCTCTGGGGTCGCACAGAGCTGGACACGACTGAAGCAACTTAGCAGCAGCAGCTAGAGTCTCCTGCAAAGATTGTAGCGACGGAGCTTGCTTTCTTCTCTCCTGAAGAGTGTCACTGCGGTATGTGCTAAGACAATCTGATGAACACCTCAACTTAGACCTTAAGGGTAGCACCAGACTAGAATGTTGTTGTTGCTTCCCCAACATCACCCGAGAAGCTTAACAAACCTCCAAATGGATGGCAGCCAGGAAGAGCTGATGTGGAAGCGGGTGGAGGGCCATGAGGCTGGATGGCACACAGCCTACCCTGGCGGGGGCTGTGGCCATGGCAGGGATGCGTGAGGCATCCCCTGAGCCTGTCAGTGGGTGCCTGATGCCAGCTGAGCACCATGGGGCAGGGGAAGCCAGGTTAGCTGGCTGGCTGCAACCTTGCCCAGAGAGGAGGGCTGCCCCAAGGAGGAGAGGTTTTTGGTGTGTCTACCTCTCCTGCCTCTGATGCGGAATTTGATGCCATGTTGGACATTTATAGGACATTTTCCTGGATGATAAATTCCTTTTAGTATGAAGTAACTTTAGGAACAAAAAGCACCAGAAATAAGCCAGATTTTGATGCTAGGAGAAGGAAACACCTGAAAAAACTCCTTCTATCTGTTGACTCCTCTTCTGGGGTCTCCAGGTCTGGAGAAGAATGTGAGCAGCTAGAGCAGGGGTCCCCAGCCTCTGAAATCTAATGCCTGGTGATCTGAGGGGGAGCTCATGTTATTAATAACAATAGAAATAAAGTGTACAGTAAATGTAATCCATTTGAGTCATCCCAAAACCATCACCCCCTGCGACCCTGCCCCATTTGTAGAAAAACCGTCTTCCATGAAATTGGTTCCTGGTGCCAAAAAGGTTGGGGACCACTGAGTTCAAGCAACTGTATCCCCTCCTCTGTTGCTAGTCACTGGTTGTCAAGTCTGAAGATGTGGAATAGGACATGCTTATATTCTCTGTTTTTAACTAATACACCTCTTGAGTCAAAGGGGTTATACACCTCTTAAAAGGGGTTCCTGGAGTCTAACAAGGCTGATTTCATGACAACAAGGCATCAAAGCTGAAGTGACAGAACAATTTCTTGAATTTATGAACATCCTTTAAAAATTTTTCAACTCTGCAATAGAAGGCAGAGACATGACTGTAAGCTGTGACTTGGTGACATCTGCATGGCTGCTCCTCAGAACATTTTGCTCATTCCTGAATTTTTGTTTTTTGTGTTTTTTTTTTCTTTTTGACATTTCAAGCCTAAAAACTGATGGGTGACCTCAGCTGGTGGAGAAAAATAACAGTTCAGTGACTGGGAAATAGTTCTTTATGAGATTTATTTCATTCTGTTACTATTTGTCTTAAGTAAGCAGTGATTAAAAAAAAACAAAAACACTTCAACTCTCCAGGAATCTTTGCTCTTCAGAGCTATCTGTTGATATTTCATAACCCTGATAGCCCAGTCGGGTCTCAGTTGCTTTTGAGACAAAGAAAGTACACTCTCGTGTTATGATTTAGAGCAAGACAATTCAAATCGTTTCTATGCTGGAGTCTGTCCAGTGTACACAGGCCAGAGGAAGCACAGTAGGAAGGTGGCACTGCTGCTGGGCATCACCGATGCAGTTAGTTGTTATAGCATGGGACCACTGTAAGTTCTTCTTTCTTCTCTGTGCTGCTCTATTTAATGTTTTTAAAAGTTTATCTTTTAGCTCAAGGATCTTGCCTTAACTGACTAAGGGATGAAGTTCATCTAGGGAACTTACAGATAGCTCATCTTCTCCTTCAGTGATTTTTAAATCAGATATTTAGTGTTTCATCAACAGCACTGAAAAAAAGCCAGAGCTTAATGGTTTGGGTTGGGAGAAGGCGATGGCACCCCACTCCAGTACTCTTGCCTGGAAAATCCCATGGACCGAGGAGCCTGGTAGGCTGCAGTCTATGGGGTGGCTAAGAATTGGACACAACTGAGCGACTTTAATTTCACTTTCATGCATTGGAGAAGGAAATGGCAACCCACTCCAGTGTTCTTGTCTGGAGAATCCCAGGGACGGGGGAGCCTGGTGAGCTGCCACCTATGGGGTCACACAGAGTCGGATACAACTGAAGTGACTTAGCAGCAGCAGCAGGCATCTCTGATTAGCTCAACACCTAAGACATAATGAAAGCTCAGTATATGTTTGTTGAATAAGATAAATATTGCTTCTTAAAATGAAAGTCTCAGGTTTGTGTAACCTGAATCAGTCCCATTATTTGTGGCAGTAGCGTCAGTGATTGAGAATGTAATCCTAAACCCCAGGGGACCCAGACTTGGAATTTCCATAATTGTCCACCTGAAAATAGATAGAAGCATTATATGTTATTCCTATGGGGTCACACAGAGTCGGATACAACTGAAGTGACTTAGCAGCAGCAGCAGGCATCTCTGATTAGCTCAACACCTAAGACATAATGAAAGCTCAGTATATGTTTGTTGAATAAGGTAAATATTGCTTCTTAAAATGAAAGTCTCAGGTTTGTGTAACCTGAATCAGTCCCATTATTTGTGGCAGTAGCATCAGTGATTGAGAATGTAATCCTAAACCCCAGGGGACCCAGACTTGGAATTTCCATAATTGTCCACCTGAAAATAGATAGAAGCATTATATGTTATGTGCTTTTTTAATTTGCTGTGCATGCAAAAAGGCGTTCTATATTGGTATTCCCAATTTACCAATCTGACTTACATGTTTTAGAATAGATTGATAGCGTCAGTGATTGAGAATGTAATCCTAAACCCCAGGGGACCCAGACTTGGAATTTCCATAATTGTCCACCTGAAAATAGATAGAAGCATTATATGTTATGTGCTTTTTTAATTTGCTGTGCATGCAAAAAGGCGTTCTATATTGGTATTCCCAATTTACCAATCTGACTTACATGTTTTAGAATAGATTGAAATGTATCCTTACAAAAAATAGCATCCTGATGGTGTTTGTGGAAGCTTGTTTTAGTCTTCTCTGTAAACAAATAGTAATGTTTTTATTAAAAAGAAAACAAACATGATTTTTGCAAATTTGCACAACTCAATCTAAAATCCTCCTTTCTCTCTCTCACCATGATAGTGCTCTAATGACAAAGTAGAAGGATGGGCAAAGGATTTTCTGATCACCTCTAGGAATTCCATTTAGAAAAAGATGTCCAGTCTATCCAGGATTATTAAAATAAATTATGTAAATTAATTCACTTTTGAAAGAAGAGAAAAGGTATATTTTAGTTAATTCCTCCAAATAAAAATCTATATAGTAAATATTGTAATAACGATCTCTAAGAGTTTTCAAACAGAATTCACATCCCTGGACCCTCCCCTCAAAATCCATTCTCACCATGTCTTTGTTGTACATTCTCGATGCTGCATTGGTCTGAAACACTCATTTTGAAGATGGGAAAGCATAAGCCCACTAGATAAAATATCTCCCTCCAGGTCACATGATCACATGAGCTGGGGGACCCCCTCACCCCCCGGGACCTCTCACTCAGGCCTGGGCCCCAGCTCTAGAGGACAGGCGGACCAGCTCTCTCACATCTCCTGCACTATTGCCAACAGCAGGAAAACAGGAAAAGGTCATGATGTTTGAGTTCCTTCAATTTGCTTTTAATTCCTTTCCTTTCCCACTGAGGTCATCCTTGAGGACTAGCTCTGTTTTCAGGGGGTACAGAGTCTTAATTTATCATTGCAGTTCTCGGGAAGAAGACTTAAGAGTTCAGAGCAAACAGAAAGATGAATGTTTGCTTTGGGGATCTTTCATCATTTTATCCTTAGTAATGACCGGAGAAGAAAAGGGGTTTGCTCATAAGTTATAGATTGTCATGCAAAGAGAAAATGTAGTAAAGCAAAACAGATTTAAGAACTCGTTGATGGTGTTCTAGAGTAAATAATTGAAAAATCTTTGGATTATTGTTGATTCTCAGATCATGAAGAGATTTAAGATTTAGATCTCAGATCTTCTGCCCAAAAGCCAGGACTTATGGAATCTGAGCTTTTAGGTGGCAAAGAGGAATGTAATTTTTATTTTCAAGAAGTTTGTTTTATTCTGAAGTCTTCTTTGGCTGATAGCTCAGTTGGTAAAGAATCTGCCTGCAATACAGGAAACCCCGGTTCTTCAGATCTTCTGCCCAAAAGCCAGGACTTATGGAATCTGAGCTTTTAGGTGGCAAAGAGGAATGTAATTTTTATTTTCAAGAAGTTTGTTTTATTCTGAAGTCTTCTTTGGCTGATAGCTCAGTTGGTAAAGAATCTGCCTGCAATACAGGAAACCCCGGTTCGATTCCTGGGTTGGGAAGATCTGCTGGAGAAGGGATAGGCTACTTACTCCAGTATTCTTGGGCTTCCCTGGTGGCTCAGCTGGTAAAGAATCCATCTGCAACGCGAGAGACCTGGGTTTGATCCCTGGATTGCAAAGATCCCCTGGAGAAAGGAAAGGCTACCCACTCTAATATTCTGGCCCGGAGAATTCATGGACTGTATAGTCCATGGGGTCGCAGAGTCAGACACGACTGAGCAACTTTCACTTTCTTTTCACTTTTCTGTGACTTAAAAAAAACCTCTTGTAAGTTTAATTACAAACAGACCCTGAAAATGCCGTGCCCATTTAGAGCTTTCTTCCCCCAGTATGTGTCCAAGGCGTAGTCATTTTCATTATATTTTTGAAGCCTTGTTTTGATTTGCAAAGTTTGTATTTGTTGTCAAAATGAAAAGTATTTATTTTTAAAATTAATTGTTATTGGAATACAGTTTGCTTTATAACGTTGTGTTAGTTTCTCCTGTACAGCAAAATGAATCAGCCACACATAGACTTGTATCTCGTCCCTTTTGGACTTGCTTCCCATTCAGGTCACCTCAGTGCATTAAGGAGAGTTCCCTGTGCACCTGTTTTATACAGAAGGAAATATTTTAAATGATAAGAACAGTGCATACACGGTTCATCAAGGCAAAAAGAAGAAAGCGACCACCTGTAATCCTACTACCTGGAGGTATATACTGCTAATACTTGAGGTATTTTCTTCTGAAAGCGTGAGCACCAGTGCACACATCCATGCATTCACACACACACCCCTGCAAAGAATGGTTTGGTTGGGTTACTTGTGTCTATTTAAGAGCGTAAACTTAATGAATCCTGATCCTATCACTTATGAAATGCATAGGGACAATTTCTTAACCCCACTAAACCAAGGTTTCCCTAACTACAAACTGAGATAAAGAACGATTCCTGATTTCTAGGGGGATAGAGAGTAAATGAGGATGAGCCTGTGGAGGGCTTATGACAGTGTCTGACACCACGAGCAGTCAGCAGATGGGAGCCATCATGAGCTGGTAACTTCCTCTTGCCACTTCAGAAAACATGCACCACCACCAGCCTTTTGGTAGCTCTGAAAAACTACCAGTTCTCACCAATTACGTCTCTACCTTAGTGAAGATTTGCATAGATGTGAACACAGGTTAGATTCCTGAACCCACAGTGGAGTCACTGTTAATAGTAATGTCTGTGCTTACTGCAGCTCTGTGCCAGCACTCCACAGATGTCAGCTCAGTGATTGCTCACAGCTCCTCTTCTCCATGACCATCATTATATCCACACGCAGACGAGAGAGTCCAGGCTGGCAAAGAAGAGACAGGATCCAGACCCAGGTCCATTTTTCTTCCTGGGCTGCTTACTATGACACAGCCTCTGAAATCCTTCCAGAAGTACTGAAATAAGTCTGAAAGCAATCTTCTGGCCAGGGCTGAGCTGGTTCTAACACAGTAGCAACTATCTGCTCACCGTGGAAAGCACCCTGGACCGGAAGTCAGGAAACCTGTGTCCCTTGAAGTTCCTAAATCCTTCTCGTCACTTTCTTTTCCTTTGGAGTTGAAGAGGGTATAATAATTATCTGTCTTACCTTTCTCATGAGGATGAAGTGATAGAGGAAACTGATCAGAATCCTAGTAATATGACAGAAATTGTAAATAGCAATGACATCACCTACCTCTCTACCACCATGGCTTTCTTTGGTGATGATCTTCTAGTAATTCAAAATGTTTTTTCCCTTTGATATATTAATAAATCTTTCTTGATCTCACTAATATCCTTCCTTCCTAACCAGCCCACCTGGTGACCATCCAGGTTTCATCTTGTTCTTTTAAGATCTATTTTTTAATTGGCATATGATTCCTATACAACGTTGTGTTAATTCCTGCTGTACAACGAAGTGAATCAGCTGTATGCATACATATATCCCCTCCCTCTTGAACCTCCCTCCCATCCCTCTAGGTCAGCACAGAGCACAGAGCTGAGCTCCCTGCGCTGTGCAGCAGCTTCCCACTATCTATTTTACATGTACTGCTGCTGCTAAGTCGCTTCAGTCGTGTCCGACTCTGTGCGACCCCATAGATGGTAGCCCACCAATCTCCCCCTTCCCTGGGATTCTCCAGGCAAGAGCACTGGAGTGGGTTGCCATTTCCTTCTCCAATGCATGAAAGTGAGAAGTAAAAGTGAAGTCGCTCAGTCGTGTCCGACTCTTAGCAACCCCATGGACTGCAGCCTACCAGGCTTCTCCACCCATGGAATTTTCCAGGCAAGAATACTGGAGTAGGGTGCCATTGCCTTCTCCATTACATGTACTAGCGTATCAGACACATACAAAAAAAACTACAAATGATAAATGCTGGAGAGGGTGTGGAGAAAAGGGAATCCTCTTGCACTGTTGGTGGGAATTGGTACTGCTACTATGGAGAACAGTACGGAAAGTCCTTTTAAAAAATTAAAAATAGAACTATGACATGACCCAGTAATCCCATCCCTGGACATCTACCCAGGGAAAAACCACAATTCAGAAAGAAACATGTACCCCAATGTTCTCATCAGATCTTGAATACTACTCTGGTTCCCTCTGAGTTTTATCCACAGTCTTTCGCAATCCCAGTTACTCTGTGCAAACTGGAAACTAATTGCAAAGTTATAGCTCCTCTTCATGTGCTTTCCCCTAGACATACGTTTACGAATGGGTTAAACTCTCCACTCCTGGAGTAATGCTAAGGGGCCCTTTTTGTGGCACCATTTAATAAACATCATGGCTTTGTAAACAACACGATTAAGATGTCCCCTGGGACTCTGGGAGGAATCCAGTTTATTCATGTGTGAGAAAACTGTTCAGGGTTTTATCTGATACCTTGCTTTTCCCAACTAGGAACATCTCTGGCTAATGGAGAGCAATGGTAGACCAGACCAGAACTAGGATTGGGGTCCTGGAGTTGCTTTGCTGGATGGATTTCCCAGAGTTAGAGAGCATGGGACAGTTAGGAAGAGGAATCTGATCCTTGAGGTCAATTTGTAAGACTTAGGGAACTGCTTACTAGCCCTTCAGTGTTTCCTTAATGTGGTTCACTGACTTGTAAAGAGGAGATGTTTTGATTTGTCATCATAAGACAGAGCAAGTCAAGGTGAAGCCCTCGATTGAATGGTAATTGCTTGGGAACGGAAGAAGGGTCAAAATGGCTGAACTTAATGATGCAAAGAGTGATCCTGGGAAGAGAATTATAAACTGCGCAAGGAAGGTTGGGCAGAGACAAGGAACTTCAAGTGAGCCATAAAGATGTTTGCAAACCTGTCCTTGTAAGAGATGTCCATGACAGTGAGAAACAGAGAACATAAAAGATATTTTCAAGAGTTCCAAGTTTTAATAATGTATATGTGTTTTGTTTCCTGCATAATTATTTGCCTGTCATGAGTAGATACAATTGTTCTAAAAACTGAGTAGCAAGTACAAACTAAGTTGTCAAATTAAAATTTTATTTATGGAATTAATTCCATACAATATTTGGGAATAATTACTAAAGAAGTACCCATTTTTCACCTAAAATTCTAATTTTACTGGGTCTCCTGTGTTGTGTCTGATGACATTAGCACAAACCTGTAGAAGGAAGGGCACCAGCCCCAAGTAGATGAAGGCATCCAGGGAGAGGGAATATCTCTAGGATACTTCCCATTTTGATTCCACTAGAGCGTCTGTGGGCTTCCCAGGTGGTGCAGTGGTAAAGAACCCACCTGCCAATGCAGGAGACTCAGGTTCAATGCCTGGGGTGGGAATATCTTCCAGAGTAGGTAATGGCAACCCACTCTAGGATTCTTGCCTGGAAAATCCCATGGCCAAAGTAACCTGGTGGGCTATAGTCCATGGGGTTGTAAAGAGCTGAACACACCTGAGGGACTGAGCACACACAGGGGGTCTAAAGAAGCTTCTGGGTAACACAGTGCTCACTGCTGGGAAGCCAGTGGGCCTGGGTGAAGTGTGGTCCAGGGCTGGAGATAGGCAGTGGCTACAGAGGGTGTTCCGCTTCTGAGTCTGTCCTGGTCAAGCCTGAGCTCTTGCAAACAGGTCAAAATAGAAAACCCCTGTGGCCTAGAACAAGTCCAGGGAACTTTGGGCAGTCCAGGGATCAGGGCAAGGGGAACACGGAGAAGGGGCTTGACTGTATAGGCAAAGGATGTAGACACAAGGACTTGCTGTTATATCCTTGAAGGGAAAACATCAAATTATACGCAGTTGACAGGAATAACATTAATGGGATTAAGGCTGGGTGGAATTCTCTACCAGGTTAGCCCGAAGTTCATGAATGCTTCTTGCAGAGGGTGGGACTGTTTTATTTTTACGCTTAAATAATGAGATGGATTTAGGAAATCGTATAGAAGGGAGTAGCTGCTCCACATAAGTGAGCTTACCCCTGGGAAGCTTGCAAGATGGTTGGGGGGCACTTTAAGCCCAGCTTGTGTGAAGTCTTGACTGGATGGAGTGGCGGGATGAGCTCGGCTATAGTGAGAAAAGAGGGCCGCGTAAGATGTTCTGACGGCTGTGAAGACGAAAAAATCAGTCTACGCTTGAAGAAGTAAAGTGAGTGTCAGCCTACACCTCGGAGTGACCAAATGTAAAAGAAGTACAGTAGTTGCTGAGGAGATTTGTGCACGCAGCCACGGCAGAGAGGGGGTGGGGGTGGGGGTCTGCTGATGAGGAATCCAGGGAAATCCTTTTTGTAATGAAGGAATTCTGTCCTTCAACAAGCACCACCAACCCTTTACTGAGAGCTTTATCACCGGGGAGCACTAAGGCTCCAGAGATGAGTAAATTCCAGTTTCTGCACTCAAGGGACTGACGGTCTAGCAGCAGCAGAGAGCTGTAAACAGAGCCAGGCTGGAGTTTTATCTGAGATAGAGGGGAAGTGTGGGCCTACAGGGACTCCAGAGGCCAGGCGCCATCTTGTCTTGCCTGGACTCCTCACCTGTCTCCATGTCTCCATTCTGTTGGTCTCCCTGGAGGCAGTGTGATCATTCTGACTTGGAAATCCGTTCATGCATTCCTCCGCTGAAAGCCTTTTAAGAATGAAGCCCAAGCTACTGCCTCACAAAGCCCAGTTTCTCCTCACTCTGCCTGCCCTGGACTTCTCTAGTGGTTCAGTGGTAAAGAGTCTGCCTGCCAATGCAGGAGACTAGGTTCAATCACTGGGTTGGGAAGATCCCTTGGTGAAGGGAATGGCTACCCACTCCAGCATTCTTGCCTGGAAAATTCCATGGACAGAGGAGCCTAGTGGGCTACAGTCCATGGGGTTGCAGAGAGTACCACAGGACTGAGCTACTAACTCTTTCACTTTCGCTCTGCCTCCAGCCAACCCTCCTTGCAGCCATGTTGAACTTTTACGTCCTCAGAGCACAAGAGCCCCTGTCTGCGCTCTGGACTTTTGCACTTGCCACTTCCTCTTTCTCGAGTCTTTTCTTCATTGTGCTAATGCCTGCTCATCCTCAGGGCTCAGCTTCCAGTCAAGTCTTCTGGAAGCCTTCCCTGACCTTCCAGGTCTAATTAGGTGTCCCTGATGGACTTAGCAGTTACTCCACATTTCACTGTAACTAACGCTTGTTGCTTTTCTTTTTAAAAAAATTTTGGCTGCGCTGCATCTTTATTGCAGTGTGTAGGCTTAGTTCCTTCATCAGGATTGAACCTGCGTGCCCTGCATTGGAAGGCAGATTCTTAACCACTGGACCACCAGGAAGTCCCCACCTATTGCTTTACTTGTCCTCTGGCCATCTCTAAGCTCACTGGGCCCACGGCCAGTGCTGCTCATGTTTTCTCAGCACCTAGTGTGGCCCTTTGCTCAATAAGTCACATCCTAAAGTAGTTTGCGAAATTAGACTTTTTCAGGGTTTAGGAAGAGACTTGTCCAGATTATCTTAGGTGATTGGGGGTCTATCAAAAGGATCTCTGCCATGTGCAGGCAACTTGGGGATTCCTCAGCATTCCTAAGAGGAGATGAGTTATCAAGAGAGCCAGTTATCAAAGCAGCAGTAGTTTGTTTTTTTTTAATGACTGATTTATTGGCCTGACCAGCGCTTGGTGGCTGCACTCAGGCTTTCTCTAGTTGCGGTGAGAGGGGTCCGCTCTTCCCGGCAGTGCGCGGGCTTCTTGCTGCAGTGGCTTCTCTCGATGCGAGCACAGGCCCAGGGCGCACGGGCTCAGTGGCTGTGGCACCCAGGCTTACTGTTCCTTGGCATGTGGAATCTTCCCAGACCAGGGATCAAATCTGTGTCCCCTGCTTTGAAAGATTAGTGTTGGAAGATGAACTGGTTTTTCTCCAAGAGACCAAGGTAGGAAAGTGTGTGCTGCCTGAGGCAACTGGCTGCTCAACCTCATCAGCTTCTCTTGTTAAACATCAGTAGCCCTGATGATCAGGAAAGGCTGATCATCTGGGCCAGGTGGCAGGGTACCACGGGAGCAAGTCCTTGCCTCCTGCCGCAGGTAGAGCGGGTGTTAGCAAGGAAGTGTGGAAGTAGTCCCACTGCCTGCTTGTGTTAAGTTTGGCAGCATCTGCCCTGCTGTTCTTGTAGGCACTCCAATGGGCCCCTTGTAGCAGGCTCACTCTGAAGGGTCTGCATAGTCCTCTGACTTTAGAATCACCTGACTTTATCATCAGACCCAGTGACAGAATCCTCCATTAACTGGGAGGACCCCTCACGCATGGAGTCTCACCAATGAAGCATTATCCCCTGCATTCTTCCAGATCAGCAGGCAAGGACAGAGGTGTCTGTGCAAACCTTTCTAACCAACTTATCTCATTCCACAGATGGAAAACAGTATTGCTAACTTCCATTTCAGAAACTGCAGAACCTTCCACTGCAAATTTAGGTAGTGATATTTCAGATGTGTGCTGCTGGGTGGACTCTGATAAGTACCCTTCAAATGTCAGCTCATGGCCTCTGGAGTGTAGATTACTATTGTCATCACTTGATAGCCCATGAGGTCTATTTTAAATATTTTAAAATAAATATTTAAAATAAATATTTTAAAATATTTTAAAATAAATATTTTAAAATATTTTAAAATAAATAAATATTTTAAAATATTTTAAAATAAATAAATATTTTAAAATAAATCTCAGATGATATAAAGAATGGATAGGAACTTTCCAGGCAAGGGACAGACATCAGCAAAACTCCGGAGTGAATTTACAGGTTAGCTTTTCTTAGCTGATGTGAGTTAAGCCCATGTAAGTAAACCAGGAGGAACTTAAACGTCAAAGATTTTTTTTCACATTAAGGTCCATAGGAGTTGCTTGGCATCTTTTTTCATTTGTACAGTGAGAATAATAATAGTATCTGCCATGTGGATATGCTGCTGCTAAGTTACTTCAGTCATGTCTGACTCTGTGCGACCCCATAGATGGCAGCCCACCAGGCTCCCCTGTCCCTGAGATTCTCCAGGCAAGAACACTGGAGTGGGTTGCCATTTCCTTCACCAATGCATAAAAGTGAAAGTGAAGTCACTCAGGTGTGTCCGACTCTTAGCGACCCCATGGACTGCATGTGGGTAATGAGGGGGAGGATTAAAAGAGAATACAGAGAAAATCTTGGCATGATCCCTGGTACATAATAAATGCCCAATAAACATTAGCTACAATAGTTTTTACTGTTGTTGTTGTTAGTACTAAGATAGTAATAGTGGTTTTCCCAGTGCCTAAACCAATATCTGATTCATAGTAGGCACTCAACAAGTAATTTTAGGAATGAATGTTTTATACTCATTCATTCAACAACTATTTGTTGGGCACCTGTATGTGCCAGACACAGTGCTAGGCTCTGGGAATAAGATAGTAAACAAGGCCACAGTCTATAAGGGTAATCAGACAAGTGAATGGGCAATGGAGATGATATTAAAGCTGCAAAGATGGCCTCCAGTGTATTCCAGGGGAGAGTCAGGGTGGGAACCCAGCAGGTGATGTCTGGAGAGGTGAATAGGAATTGGTTAAAGGTGAATCCAGAAGATGGTTAGAGTGCAAAGGACAATCCCAGCTTAGATATGTTCAGGCACCCAAGGCAAGAAAGAACCTATCTTGCTCTTATGGTTCCAGGCAGGTAATTTAGTTCAGGTTCAGTTCAGTTCAGTCGCTTAGTCATGTCCAACTCTTTGTGACCCCATGAATCGCCACACGCCAGGCCTCCCTGTCCATCACCAATTCCCTGAGTTCACTCAGATTCACATCCATAGAGTCAGTGATGGCATCCACCCATCTCATCCTCTGTTGTCCCCTTCTCCTCCTGCCCCCAATCCCTCCCAGCATCAAAGTCTTTTCCGATGAGTTAACTCTTCGCAGGAGGTGGCCAAAGTACTGGAGTTTCAGCTTTAGCATCATTCCTTCCAAAGAAATCCCAGGGCTGATCTTCAGAATGGACCGGTTGGATCTCCTTGCAATCCAAGGGACTCTCAAGAGTCTTCTCCAACACCACAGTTCAAAAGCATCAATTCTTCAGTGCTCAGCCTTCTTCACAGTCCAACTCTCACATCCATACATGACTACTGGAAAAACCATAGCCTTGACTAGACAGACCTTAGTCGGCAAACTAATGTCTCTGCTTTTGAATATGCTATCTAGGTTGGTCATAACTTTTCTTCCAAGGAGTAAGCGTCTTTTAATTTCATGGCTGCAGTCACCATCTGCAGTGATTTTGGAGTCCCAAAAAAATAAAGTCTGACACTGGTTCCACTGTTTCTCTATCTATTTCCCATGAAGTGATGGGACCAGATGCCATGATCTTCGTTTGCTGAATGTTGAGCTTTAAGCCAACTTTTTCACTCTCCTCTTTCACTTTCATCAAGTGGCTTTTTAGTTCCTCATCACCTTCTGCCATAAGGGTTGTGTCATCTGCATATCTGAGGTTATTGATATTTCTCCCGGCAATCTTGATTCCAGCTTCTGTTTCTTCCAGTCCAGCGTTTCTTATGATGTACTCTGCATAGAAGTTAAATAAGCACGGTGACAATATACAGCCTTGATGTACTCCTTTTCCTATTTGGAGCCAGTCTGTTGTTCCATGTCCAGTTCCAACTGTTGCTTCCTGACCTGCATACAGATTTCTCAAGAGGCAGGTCAGGTGGTCTAGTATTCCCATCTCTTTCAGAATTTTCCACAGTTTATTGTTATTCATACAGTCAAAGGCTTTGGCATAGTCAATAAAGCAGAAATAGAGGTTTTTCTGGAACTCTCTTGCTTTTTCGATGATCCAGCAGATGTTGGCAATTTGATCTCTGGTATCTCTGCCTTTTCTAAAACCAGCTTGAACATCTGGAAGTTCACAGTTCATGTATTGCTGAAGCCTGGCTTGGAAAATTTTCAACGTTACTTTACTAGCATGTGAGTTAAGCTTAAAGATGACTAGAAATTCAAGTTAAGTTTTAGATTGTCTCATATACAGCCACACAAAAAAATCATTCATGGATTCTGACTGTAAAAGATGAAGAATTCTTAAATTCTTAAGAACTTAGGAAGTAGGTTTGTCACTCAGTCTGCAGAATGGGAGATAGAATTTTTTGGATTTCCGGTTTGTGTTAATTGACTTATGCTGTATCCCAGAATGTAGTCTTTTATTCTTAGGTTTCCAGTTCTTGCAACCAATCTTACTGAACCTGTTGAAAGTTTCAGGTAATGACAACATTTCCTTTTTGCTTCCACTGTGTTTTTCAATCCATGTTCTGGATGAAAGTTCACTTGATTGGGCTCTAGGTAGTGTACAATTGTTGTAGGGGTGGGTGATTGACTAGGGTAGAGAGCTGAATAAATTGTTCCACGGTCTTCTGGCTGTTATACTGTATCTTTAGGGTGGAGAATAGAATTAGATGAAGGAGCATTTATAGACTAATAGTTAAGTCACTTGGGAAGCCACCAGTGAGAAGGAACTGGCCTTTGTGTTAGTTCTCCAGCTCTCCTAATATGACGAAATATAACATCACTTTCATTGGGCTCAGATCCCAGTATTATATTGAGTATATTTCAGAATTCCTTTCATTGGGCATGGATATATGAAGGTTCTGGTTCCAGGTTAATTGTGGTGGTTTAGTTGCTAAATCGTGTCCAACTCTTGTGACCCCATGGGCTGTAGCCTGCCAGGCTCCTCTGTCCATGGTGATTCTTCAGGCAAGAAAACAGGAGTGGGTTGCCATTTCCTTCTCCAACCAGAACCTCTGCCATGAAAAGACCACACTCTCAAGTGTGTTCAGTGAAGTATCTTAGAACTCCTATAATTCACTTACCCATTTATCCAAAGGTTTACTCAACAAAGATTTACTGCATACCTCCAATAAGCACAGTACAAAAAATAAGGACAAGGAAGACAATGGAAACCTTTATTTTTGATACATTTTTAATAGCTTGCAGCAGAGTGTCTCAACCTTGGCACTCTTGCTACTGATATTTTGGATGGATAATCCTTTATTGTGGGGGCCTGCCCCACGCTTTTAGGATGTTTAGCAGTATTGCTGGTCTCTACCCACTAGATGCCCATAGCGCCCCTCCCCCCCGCCACAGTTGTGACTATCAAAAATATCTCCATACATTGCCAAATGTCCCTTGGGGGTCAAAATAGCTGGTGATTGAAAATCACTATCTTACAATATTAGGCACCATCCCATATTGTATCCTTTGTATACATTGTCTCATTTAATCTCCCCTTTTCAGCAAGCCCTTAAGGATTATAGTTAGAATATGAGAATAGGAAGTGTTACATGATTACCTAGAGTCCCATGGGTAATAATTATGAGATTTGGACTTTAGTTCTAGATCTTCCCTATTCTTCTATATCCCCAGACTGCCATGTCACACACAGTCCTGACTCCAAGAAACTTAAGATCTGTTGGATTTGCTTGGATATTTCCATAAGATGGTACAAAAAAATTTGAACAAACTTTTTGGTCAACCCAATAGTTGGAGAGATGTGTTATGAGTCAAGTCACAGTTGTGTTCATTGCAGAATAAGTGATGTGGGCATGCAGGAGAAAGGTGCATTAGGAAAATCAAGGATTGCGTCCTGCAGAGATTAGAATGCTCTTTGAATATTTATGGGTAAATATTTCGATTTAGATAGTGATTTTTTTTTTGTTGAGCAGTGACAAGATTTAAGATTTGGACAGGTAGCATCAGACAGCAATTAAGAGCAGGTGCTGGTTCCAGCTGGAATCTGAGTTCCAGCTCTTCTGCTTACTAATTGTGTGACCCATGAGCTAATTAGGTAATCTTTGGGCTCAGTTTTGTTTTGATGGGTTGATAATAATAGACATATTCTTAAGCCCCTGGAGGGAGGGCATGGCACCCACTCCAGTATTCTTGCTTGGAAAATCCCATGGACAGAAGAACCTGGGGAGCTATATTTCATAGGGTCGCAGAGTCTGACACAACTGAAGTGACTTAGCACACATTATTAAGATTTTAATAAGAATTTAATGAGTTAATATGTAAAGGGGTTAGAAATAAGACCCAACATCCGGTAAGTGCTCAATAGATGCTAACTACTTAGTATTTGATTCTGTTGGACTTCAAATAATTTAGAATCTATATGGTAAATAATAGGAGTTTTGAATTAAGGCCTGCAAAGATGTTCCACAGGTATTGCAATCCCCCTTCCAGTGTTCATGCAAAATCATAAATTGGTTATATTTGGATCAGAAATCAGTGTCTGGCTCTAGAGCCGTTCCTGAAGGACCTGTTCAAATGGCTCAACATCTTTGTGGGGGCTTTGGGGTTGAAGCATCTAAGACATCTTTCCAACATCTTTCATTCAAGAGGAGAAAGAAGCAGCTTGGGCATCTGTTCAGACATTCATTCACTCATCCATCCATTCAGTCATCATTTACTGAGTACCTTTTTTATTCTAAGCATCATGTTTCTATTAACTACATCTGGAACGCCAGTAAGTCACCCCTCTGCCCATGTGTAGAATTGTCACTGTTTAGTTTTAAGACAATTCAAAGTTATTTCTGTGGCTTGTGTTAAAATCCTGAGGTTTCTTTTTGTGTTCCACTGCTGGGCTTTGTATTTTATGGAGATCTGATGGCCCTGGATGTGGTTGGGGATCTTCTCCTGGGAATTTCCTCTTTCTTCCCCTCTCCAGCTTTTTATAGCTACATAAGTTTTAGATCTGTTCACAAACACTTGGGTAATTATGCCCCTCTCTGTTTATAAACTCAGGATAAATTGTCCTAATGGGAAAATATCTGTCCTCTGCCATAGTTTAGATCAAGGCTTTTAATTTTTTGTTTGTGCGTGGTTCGTTTGCCTTTCTAAAAATCATTTTGATGTGTGTTTCACTTATGAATCATCTATTGCTGATATACAACAGCACTCAGTAAACCCCACTAAAAATCTATTCTTGATCTAAAAGTAGTTAATGCTGGGAAAATGTAACCCATACATATGCCTTTCTCATGGATACTGAATTAAAGGAAACAGTTGGATTTTAAGACTCTTAGGGAACATCTGATAAGAGGCCCATAGAAACGACCCACCAGAGCTTTGATCACGAGCATGCTGGAGAAACACAATTCAGCTCAATTTGCTTTAAAGCATCAAAGTCATAATGCATTTGTATTCATTCAACAGTCATGAAACACCTACTATGAGCAAAATTAGACTACAGATGAATAGCTAGGTGTTTCTTATTAATAAAATATAGATAGATTTTTAGCTTTGTGGGAGACAGCAAAGCACACTTCTGATCAGAAGGCAAAGTCAGCCCTTCCTCTACGCTGGGAAAAAAACAACTATGTTTCCCAGGCTATGTAAACGTGTGGAAGACTTGGTTTTTAATCAGTTTGCACCAACAAGAATAAATGCTTCCTTTTGCAATGTTTTCTCTCTCCCAAGAGCTAAAACTAATCAACAAGAGGCAGTAGTGTAGTGGTTAAGCATACCCTTTTGAGTCAGATTAAATAGGTTTGAATTGGAACTCCAACATTTACCAGCTGTATTACTTAACCTCATTGTGTTACTTAACTGTGTTACTTAACTCAGTTTCCTTGTGTTAGAATAAAGCTAATAATTATATCTACTTCACAGGGATACTGAAAAAATTAATGAAATAGGCAACCTACATAAAGTAGCTAGCACAATGCCCAACATAATTGTAGGACCAGTTTAATTCATACCTATTATTATCATTATCATCATCAACTAATATTTGTGTGCTCATTAAACCAAAAGGAATGCTGTCCTGGGCTTCCCTGGTGACTCAGTGGTAAAGAATGCACCTGTTAATGCAGGAGACTCGGGTTTGATCCTTCCAGTCGGGAAGATTCTCTGGAGAAGGAAATGGCAACCACTCCAGTATTCTTGTCTGGAGAATGGCATGGATAGAGGAGCCTGGTGGGCACAGTCCATGGGGGTCGCAAAGAGTCTGACATGGCTTAGCAACTAAACAAAAAACAACAATGATGTCCTATATATAGAAACAATATAGAGGACTGTGTCTATAAAATATGCTCACCAGTGTCAGAAGTTGAGCGTATTTTTTAGAGATAGCCATCCAATAAACTGGAAAGGATAACCTGGGCTCATCTGGGATTTCAATCCAGGACCTCTCGCACCCAAAGTGAGAATCATACCCCTAGACCAACAAGCCACCCCTCAACATTCAGGAAACTAAGATTATGGCTTCTGGTCCCATCACTTCATGGCAAAATAGATAGGGAAACAATGGAAACAGTGACAGAATTTTTGGGGGCTCCAAAATCACTGCAGATGGTGATGCCACCATGAAATTAAAAGACACTTGCTCCTTGGAAGAAAAGTTATGACCAACCTACACAGCATATAAAAAGCGGAGACATTACTTTGTCAACAAAAGTCTGTCTAGTCAAGGCTATGGTTTTTCCAGTAGTCATGTACGGATGTGAGAGTTGGACTATAAGGAAAGCTGAGTGCCAAAGAATTGATGCTTCTGAACTGTGGTGTTGGAGAACACTCTTTGAGAGTCCCTTGAACAGCAAGGAGATCCAACCAGTCCATCCTAAAGGAAATCCGTCCTGAATATTCATTAGAAGGACTGATGCTGAAGCTGAAACTCCAATACTTTGGCCACCTGATGTGAAGAACTGACTCATTGGAAAAGACCCTGATGCTGGGAAAGATTGAAAGCGTAAGGAGAAGGGGACGACAGAGGATGAGATGGTTGGATGGCATCATCAACTCAATGGACATGAGTTTGAGTAGGCGCTGGGAGTTGGTGATGGACAGGGAAGCCTGGCATGCTGCAGTCCTTGGGGTTGCAAAGAGTCGGACACGACTGAGTGACTGAACTGAACTGACTCAATAAACAAAGGTCTGATGAGATGTGCGAATATGTTTGAAGAGAGAATTGTATTCTCACAGCACCCTGTTTCTGACTTAGGGAACATGGATCTTAGGACCACTGCCCCCTACATTAATGGGGTGATGAGAACTACCGCAGCCCTAGAAGGAAAGGAAAGGAGTTCTCCAGCCTGGCTTCTGCCGAAACGTGGAAGCCTCTCTCTAGGATGGAGTCTGAGAGGTGAAGACTGCACAGTGAGGTCAATGTCAAGTCAGTTACCATTAGCATCAAGCATGTCCTCTGTGCCTCTGACCCACATTTTAATGTTGCATTTTGAGTCTTACCTCTTCTGTCTTCTGTAGAGATGAACAACAGCTGGTCGGTGTCCTCTCTATAATAACCTTTCAAATGGGAGGGGAAGACCGTTAAGTTTGCCTTTAGGCACTTTTTCACTCTAGACTAAACAACTCCAAATCCTTTAACCTTCCCTCATAGGTTCTATTTTCTCTCTCTTTAATCATTTTGGTTTTCCTCTGGACCCTTTCCAGTGTCTCCACTTTGCCCTTAAAATAAGGGGCCTCAGACTGGACCTACCATCCTATTAAGGGTCTGTCTGCTGCCAAATTCTTTATCATGGGGGAGGGAGACATGAGGATATACTTTCCTTTCATGTCAGACTCCCACCAAGCTAATTCACCCCGCTGTTGTATTGCTTATTTCTTATCAGTACAACACACAGATTCCTTTTAAATAACACGGTCTGCTGTGATCCTCACATCTTTGTCAGTTTTTTCCAATCTAGATATTAAGCCCCTTTTATGCCTGTCATTTGATCATCACCCCTCAGGATACTACTTTTGTAATCAGCCATCATGCTGAACTTGAAACTTTTTCATGAAACATTTCCTTCGTGTGTTAAAGCCAATTTGGATTCTCCTAGCATATCAGTAATTCCCACTGCAATTAATAGTATTTGTAGACTCTGGGCGTGCTCAAAGCAATTTTAAGTATTATTTAAAGCAGAGCTAGGGAAAAATTGGAGGCCATGTTTTAAGCACCCTTTTGTTTACTGAGCCATTGATCTCTTTTCCAGTCTGCAGTGAAACCCAGTGAGGAAAAGACAGACCAGATCGTATCTTTCTGGCTTGCTGATGAGAATGTCATATGCATTCAAAAGCTTTCCTGAAATTAAGATATTGTACAGATGTGGTCAAATTTTAATTCTCAGCACATACACACCCTAAACTGAGCTTAGGCACAGAGTTGGTGGGGGAAGAGGGAATATTTATTTGCATTATGCTTAAAATCATGGATTTCCTTTAAACAGCATTGCTTTGCACATCATAAATTACATACCAGATGGAAGGAGTAGAGAGAGTTAGAAGAAAACTGAAGTGGAGAAAGCAATCAGAAGGAAGAAAGGGAGCCCTTCTGAAATTATTATTAGAAGATTATTCAATTTGAACCTAATTCCCATAAAATTTATCAGATATGGAGATGCCACATAAAAGTATGCTAATGAATCCACCAGGACTACCACCTCCTGGCAGAAGAAAGGGAAAAGGAAGTGGGGAGGAGCTAACATTCACTGGAACCCTTAGAATATATTGTAGGCAGTCACTTTCTGTTAGAGGCTTTTGATACATTTGGCTTTACCTAAAATCATCAGCCTAACTTGCTTTGACCCAGGAATTGCAATATTTTGAGGACTGGCTTGCGAAAGCTTGTTCTTACTGGGCACATGTACTGTTCTCTTAATGTCCATTGTCATTGTTGGTTGCAATGTCCATCCCTCCTTGAGATATCCTTTATCCTGGGGTCTTGTTTCCTTCCAGTATTTCCAAAGGAGGCATGTCTCTGGGTTTGCTGTTATGCCAACCTGAAGGAAGCTACTGGGGGTGATTTCAGGGCTGGTGATTATGATCAGTACTTAGTATGTGCTCTGTAGGCTGCTTCCAAGAGTGGGCAGATGTCCAGGAGAGCCTGGACATGGTTGGCCCCTCCCAGGCTCTCATTACCCTTTCCAGTGGCAGTAATGATACTGAGAACTGAAGCTTTCTTTTGCTTGCTCCTTTTTAATTAATTGCTTTGCATTCTACCATATTTGTCCATTGAAGAACTGCGGGACACCCAGGAAGTGAACCGTAGCTTAGAGACACAAGGGTGGGGAGCCGGACTGGGGGCAAGATTCTGGCATGAACCCCATGGGGTGGGGTGGGGTGGGGTGGGGTGTGTGTGCCTGTGTGGCTCACAGCTTCAGGCTGTAGGGAGATTTGTGCCTTTCGACCACAGGAGGTCCCCAGATCTGTCGTTCCTCCTGGGAGCTCCAGCCTGGATCCCTTCCGAAGCCAGGTAAAAACGTGTTTTGAGCAGAAGTTCCTTGATGGTTTGAGGTTTGGCACAGCGATGCTTTTCAACAAGTGTTCCAAGTGGGGAAAAGGAATAGAACACAATTGAAGTTTTGAAAAGCAACCTCTTCACGCAATGAAATGTGGGGCGACCCCACCCCCCTCCGCAGGCCCTCACCCTTGCTCTAAGA
This sequence comes from Madoqua kirkii, assembly GCA_006408675.1. Taxonomy (NCBI): domain Eukaryota; kingdom Metazoa; phylum Chordata; class Mammalia; order Artiodactyla; family Bovidae; genus Madoqua; species Madoqua kirkii. The sequence continues at coordinate 877 of SJYC01003641.1, read as the reverse complement.
AAAGCAAACACTGTTTTCCTGTCTTATTTGTATTCCTATTAATTTAAGACAGGAAGCCCTCAGTGGGTGTGATGTAAACAATTCAGCCTCGTGGGTCGGGCTTCCTCATCAGTTTGCAGCTGGAGAGATGTCTGCACGGCCCGAGCCCATTCATGCCTCTCCCGGGGATGTCTCGTTGACTGAACCCCGCAGAAGGCGGGAGGGGCGCGGGAGCCCGTGAAGGTATAAAGGAAATGCTTCAGTCGTGCAGTCACCGGCGATTGTAATTCAGCAGTGGTAAATTTGGTTTCTCCAGCAGAAAGAATCTCACTGCAGCTTTCTGGAAAGTTGCCTGCTAGCCTGCCCAGTGCGATGGTTGTTGATTCTGGTGTGGGGCTCCCCCTCACCCCACGCCACCCCACCCCCAGTAAGGACCCATGCTGCCGCCGATTATGAAACGGAGCGGTTATGAAGTGAATTGATGTCGGGGAGCTGGAGCTCCTCGCGGCGGCTGGAGGGAGAACTTTTGACCGGGCGAGGGTTATCTGGGTGGGGCGTTTTTCTCCTCAGACCTGCTTCCAGTTACCGCTGGAAGCTCCGGAGCAAGTTGACATAAACAAAAGGTGTCTGCCTCAGAAACCCAAACTCCCCGAAATCTCCCCGGTTCGGTTTCCTTTTCCGACTGCGAGGGGGGTGGGGGTGGGGGGAGTGACCGGGGAAGGGATTCTGGAATGCCGTGGAGTTTTGACAAGTGAGCCAGGGGAGTGACGAGGCGAGCCGGGATTCCATTACAGTCGTTTTCAAAACCTCCCAAGCCGGGCTTGCGGAGGGGGCGTCCTCCCGCAGACCTGCCGCGCTCGGGGCTCCCCGCGGGAACCGTGCTCCGGAAGGGCCGTCG